>WNWK01013617.1:7500-54547 GCA_009830355.1 Cherax destructor
GTGGAGCACCTAGAAGACTGGTGGAGCACCTAGAAGATTGATGGAGCACCTAGAAGACAGGTGGAGCACCTAGAAGACTGATGGAGCACCTAGAAGACTGGTGGAGCACCTATAAGACTGATGGAGCACCTAGAAGACTGGTGGAGCACCTAGAAGACTGATGGAGCACCTAGAAGACTGGTGGAGCACCTAGAAGACTGATGGAGCACCTAGAAGACTGGTGGAGCACCTAGAAGACTGATGGAGCACCTAGAAGACTGGTGGAGCACCTAGAAGACTGATGGAGCACCTAGAAGACAGGTGGAGCACCTAGAAGACTGATGGAGCACCTAGAAGACTGGTGGAGCACCTAGAAGACTGATGGAGCACCTAGAAGACTGGTGGAGCACCTAGAAGACTGATGGAGCACCTAGAAGACTGGTGGAGCACCTAGAAGACTGGCGGAGAACCTAGAAAACAGGTGTAGCACCTAGAAGACTGATGGAGCACCTAGAAGACTGGTGGAGCACCTAGAAGACTGGTGGAGCACCTAGAAGACAGGTGGAGCACCTAGAAGACTGATGGAGCACCTAGAAGACTGATGGAGCACCTAGAAGACTGATGGAGCACCTAGAAGACTGGTGGAGCACCTAGAAGACTGGTGGAGCACCTAGAAGACTGATGGAGCACCTAGAAGACAGGTGGAGCACCTAGAAGACTGATGGAGCACCTAGAAGACTGGTGGAGCACCTAGAAGACTGATGGAGCACCTAGAAGACTGGTGGAGCACCTAGAAGACTGATGGAGCACCTAGAAGACTGTTGGATCACCTAGAAGACTGGTGGAGCATCTAGAAAACTGATGGAGCACCTAGAAGACTGGTGGAGCACCTAGAAGACTGATGGAGCACCTAGAAGACTGGTGGAGCACCTAGAAGACTGGTGGAGCACCTAGAAAACTGATGGAGCACCTAGAAGACTGATGGAGCACCTAGAAGACTGGTGGAGCACCTAGAAGACTGGTGGAGCACCTAGAAGACTGGTGGAGCACCTAGAAGACTGATGGAGCACCTAGAAGACTGATGGAGCACCTAGAAGACTGGTGGAGCACCTAGAAGACTGATGGAGCACCTAGAAGACTGGTGGAGCACCTAGAAGACTGATGGAGCACCTAGAAGACTGGTGGAGCACCTAGAAGACTGATGGAGCACCTAGAAGACTGTTGGAGCACCTAGAAGACTGGTGGAACATCTAGAAAACTGATGGAGCACCTAGAAGACTGGTGGAGCACCTAGAAGACTGATGGAGCACCTAGAAGACTGGTGGAGCACCTAGAAGACTGGTGGAGCACCTGGAAGACTGATGGAGCACCTAGAAGACTAGTGGAGCACCTAGAAGACTGATGGAGCACCTAGAAGACTGGTGGAGCACCTAGAAGACTGATGGAGCACCTAGAAGACTGGTGGAGCACCTAGAAGACTGGTGGAGCACCTAGAAGACTGATGGAGCACCTAGAAGACTGGTGGAGCACCTAGAAGACTGATGGAGCACCTAGAAGACTGATGGAGCACCTGGAAGACTGGTGCAGCACCTAGAAAACTGGTGGAGCACCTAGCAAGGAATGAGCTTATCAACGACAACCAGCACGGTTTCTGGGAAGGTAAAGCCTATGTCAGGAACCTACGGAGTTCTACGACAAGATGACAGCAGTAAGACAAAAAAAAAAAAAAAAAAAAAAAAAAAAAAAAAAGAAAGAGAGAGAGAGAGAGAGAGAGAGAAAAATGAAGAGAGAGAGAAGAGAGAGAGAAGGAAAAAAAAATAAAGAAGAAGTAGACTGCATCTTTCCGGACTGTGAAAAAGCTTTCGACACAGAACCACACAAAAGACTTTAATGAGAATATAAGCGGACGAGGATTAGGTAAGATTAAAAGAGATCTGGACAGGCTTCAAACCTGGTCTAACAAAGGACTCCTGGAGTTTAACCCCAGCAAGTGCAAAGTCATGAAGCTTGAGGAAATACAAAGAAGACAGGAGACGGAGTACACGATAGGGAGTCAAAGGCTGGAGGATAGGAGAGATAGGGGGAACATGGTAACGACGTACAAAATACTGAGAAGAATTGACGAAGTGGATAGGGACAGAATGTTTCAGAAATGGTACAGAGTAAAAAGGGGACACAGCAACAAGGGGACACAGCAACAAGGGGACACAGCAACAAGGGGACACAGCAACAAGGGGACACAGCAACAAGAGGACACAACAACAAAGGGACACAGCAACAAGGGGACACAGCAACAAGGGGACACAGCAACAAGGGGACACAGCAACAAGGGGACACAGCAACAAGGGGACACAGCAACAAGGGGACACAGCAACAAGAGGACACAACAACAAGGGGACACAGCAACAAGGGGACACAGCAACAAGGGGACACAGCAACAAGGGTTCACAGCAACAAGAGGACACAGCAACAAGGGGACACAACAACAAGGGGACACAACAACAAGAGGACACAGCAACAAGGGGACACAACAACAAGGGGACACAGCAACAAGAGGACACAACAACAAGGGGACACAGCAACAAGGGGACACAGAAACAAGGGGACACAGCAACAAGAGGACACAGCAACAAGGGGACACAGAAACAAGGGGACATAGCAACAAGGGGACACAGCAACCAGTGGACACAGCAGCAATGAGACACAGCAACAAGGGGATACTACAAGGGGACACATCAACAAGGGGACACAACAACAAGGAGACAGAGCAACAAGGGGATAAATCAACAAGGGGACACAACAACAAGGGTACACAGCAAAAAGGGGACACAGCAACAAGGGAACACAGCAACAAGGGAACACAGCAACAAGGGAACACAGCAACAAGGGGTCACAGCAACAAGGGTACACAGCAACAAGGGGACACAACAACAAGGGGACACAACAACAAGGGTACACAGCAACAAGGGGACACAACAACAAGGGTACACAGCAACAAGGGGACACAACAACAAAGGTACACAGCAACAAGGGGACACAACAACAAGGGGACACAGCAACAAGGGGTCACAGCAACAAGGGGACACAGCAACAAGGGGTCACAGAAACAAGGGGACACAGCAACAAAGGGACACAGCAACAAGGGGACACAACAACAAGAGGACACAGCAACAAGGGGACAAAGAAACAAGGGGACATAGCAACAAGGGGACATAGCAACCAGTAGACAGCAGCAATGGGACACATCAACAAGGGGACACAACAACAAGGGGACACAGCAACAAGGGGATACAGCAACAAGGGGACACAACAACAAGGGTACACAGCAAAAAGGAGACACAGCAACAAGGGAACACAGCAACAAGGGAACACAGCAACAAGGGTACACAGCAACAAGGGGTCACAGCAACAAGGGTACACAGCAACAAGGGGACACAACAACAAGGGGACACAACAACAAGGGTACACAGCAACAAGGGGACACAACAACAAGGGTACACAGCAACAAGGGGAAACAACAACAAGGGTACACAGCAACAAGGGGACACAACAACAAGGGTACACAGCAACAAGGGGACACAACAACAAGGGTACTCAGCAACAAGGGGACACAACAACAAGGGTCACACAGCAACAAGGGGATACAGCAACAAGGGGACACAACAACAAGGGGACACAGCAACAAGGGGACACAGCAACAAGGGTCACAGCAACAAGGGTACACAGCAACAAGGGATACAACAACAAGGGGACACACAACAAGGGGACACAGCAACAAGGGGACACAGCAACAAGGGGTCACAGCAACAAGGGACACAGCAACAAGGGGACACAGCAACAAGGGACACAGCAACAAGGGGACACAGCAACAAGGGGACACAGCAACAAGGGGTCACAGAAACAAGGGGACACAGCAACAAGGGGACACAACAACAAGTGTACACAGCAACAAGGGGACACAACAACAAGGGACACAAGCAACAAGGGACACAGCAACAAGGGGATACAGTAACAAGGGGACACACAACAAGTGACACAGCAACAAGGGGACACAGCAACAAGGGTCACAGCAACAAGGGGACACAGCAACAAGGGGACACAGCAACAAGGGGACACAGCAACAAGGGGACACAGCAACAAGGGGACACAGCAACAAGGGGTCACAGAAACAAGGGGACACAGCAACAAGGGGACACAGCAACAAGGGGACACAAGCAACAAGGGACACAGCAACAAGGGACACAGCAACAAGGGGTCACAAACAACAAGAGGACACAGCAAAAGGGACAAAGAAACAAGGGACATAGCAACAAGGGGACACAGCAACCAGGTAACACAGCAGCAATGGGACACAGCAACAAGGGATAGCAACAAGGGGACACAACAACAAGGGGACACAGCAACAACAGGGACACAGCAAAAGGGAATACAGCAACAAGGGTACACACAACAAGGGACACAGCACAAGGTACACAGACAACACAGCAGCAAGGACACAGCAACAAGGGGACACAGCAACAAGGGTACACACAACAAGGGGACACAACAAGGCACAACAAGGGGACACAACAACAAGGGACACAGCAACAAGGGGACACAGCAACAAGGTACACACAGCAACAAGGGGACACAGCAACAAGGGTACACAACAACAAGGGTACACAGCAAAAAGGGGACACAGCAACAAGGGTACACAACAACAAGGGGACACAGCAACAAGTGTACACAGCAACAAGGGGACACAGCAACAAGGGTACACAACAACAAGGGGACACAGCAACAAGGGGACACAGCAACAAGGGGTCACAGCAACAAGTTGACACAGCAACAAGGGGACACAGCAACAAGGGGACACAGCAACAAGGGGACACAGCAACAAGGGGACACAGCAACAAGGGGTCACAGCAACAAATGGACACAGCAACAAGGGGACACAGCAACAAGGGGACACAGCAACAAGGGGACACAACTGGAAGTTGAAGACTCAGATGAGTCACAGGGATGTTAGGAAGTATTTCTTCAGTCACAGAGTAGTCAGGAAGTGGAACAATCTGGAGAGTGATGTAGTGGAGGCAGGATCCATACATAGCTTTAAGAAGAGGTATGATAAAGCTCAGGGAGCAGGGGAAGAGAGTGGACCTAGTAGCCACCAGTGAAGAGGCGGGGCCAGGAGTTGTCACTCGACCCTACAAAGAATTCGGTGAGTACACCTATATACTCATATATTTATGGTTACAGAGGTCGATTCACAGCTCCTGGCCCCGCCTTTTTGCTAGTCGCTACTATGTACACTTCAGGCCTCCTAAACACTGTCATACCTGTTCTTAAAGCTATGTAAGGCTCCTGCCTCTACCATTTCTCGATCTAAGTCATTCCACTTCCCGAGTACAACTGGGTGAGTACACAGAGGTGAGTACACAGAGGTGAGTACACACACACACACAGATGAGTGAGAGGCGCCAAGCAAGCGCTATACTCAACACAGGTCATGAATAAGTCAAGTGAGGTAGAGATGCACACTGACCCATCTATCCTCCACAATCTATCCTCCACTATCTATCCTCCACTATCTATCCTCCACTATCTATCCTCCACTATCTATCCTCCACTATCTATCCTCCACTATCTGTCCTCCACTATCTATCCTCCTCTATCTATCCTCCACTATCTATCCTCCACTATCTATCCTCCACTATCTATCCTCCACTATCTATCTTCCACTATCTTTTTTTTACTATCTATCCTCCACTATCTATCGTCCACTATCTATCGTCCACTATCTATCGTCCACTATCTTTTTTTCCATTATCTATCCTCCACTATCTATCCTCCACTATCTATCCTCCACGATCTATCCTCCACTATTTATCCTCCACTATCTATCCACCACTATCTATCCTCCTCTATCTATCCTCTTTCTCGTCCTTCCATCGTTCATTTTAATTTCTCCTCACTCATTCACATTCTTACACATTCATCCACATTCTACTAGTGTTGATACATACATGGAGGGTGTATCAAGCCTCCACTACTAATAGTGTTGACACATACATGGAGGGTGTATCAAGCCTCCACCACTACTAGTGTTGACACATACATGGAGGGTGTATCAAGCCTCCACTACTACTAGTGTTGACACATACATGGAGGGTGTATCAAGCCTCCACTACTACTAGTGTTGACACATACATGGAGGGTGTATCAAGCCTCCACTACTAATAGTGTTAACACATACATGGAGGGTGTATCAAGCCTCCACCACTACTAGTGTTGATACATACATGGAGGGTGTATCAAGCCTCCACTACTACTAGTGTTGACACATACATGGAGGGTGTATCAAGCCTCCACTACTAATAGTGTTAACACATACATGGAGGGTGTATCAAGCCTCCACCACTACTACTGTTGATACATACATGGAGGGTGTATCAAGCCTCCACTACTACTAGTGTTGACACATACATGGAGGGTGTATCAAGCCTCCACTACTAATAGTGTTAACACATACATGGAGGGTGTATCAAGCCTCCACCACTACTACTGTTGATACATACATGGAGGGTGTATCAAGCCTCCACTACTACTAGTGTTGACACATACATGGAGGGTGTATCAAGCCTCCACTACTACTAGTGTTGACACATACATGGAGGGTGTATCAAGCCTCCACTACTACTACTAGTGTTGACACATACATGGAGGGTGTATCAAGCCTCCACTACTAATAGTGTTAACACATACATGGAGGTGTAGCCCTACTATGTGAACATATAGTGAAGCTCCACTACTACTAGTGTTGACACATACATGGAGGGTGTATCAAGCCTCCACTACTACTAGTGTTGACACATACATGGAGGGTGTATCAAGCTCCACTACTTAGTGTTGACACTACATGGAGGGTGATAAGCTCCACTACTATAGTGTTGACACATACATGGAGGGTGGATGAAGTCTCCACTACTATAGTGTTGACACATACATGGAGGGTGTATCAAGCCTCCACCACTACTATGTTGACACATACATGGAGGGTGTATCAAGCCTCCACTACTACTAGTGTTAAAACATACATGGAGGGTGTATCAAGCCTCCACACTACTATGTTGACACATACATGGAGGGTGTATCAAGCCTCCACCACTACTACTGTTGAACATACATGGAGGGTGTATCAAGCCTCCACTACTACTAGTGTTGACACATACATGGAGGGTGTATCAAGCCTCCACTACTACTAGTGTTGACACATACATGGAGGGTATATCAAGCCTCCACCACTACTAGTGTTGACACATACATGGAGGGTGTATCAAGCCTCCAGCACTACTAGTGTTGACACATACATGGAGAGTATATCAAGCCTCCACTACTACTAGTGTTGACACATACATGGAGGGTGTATCAAGCCTCCACTACTACTAGTGTTGACACATACATGGAGGGTGTATCAAGCCTCCACCACTACTAGTGTTGACACATACATGGAGGGTGTATCAAGCCTCCACTACTACTAGTGTTGACACATACATGAAGGGTGTATCAAGCCTCCACTACTAATAGTGTTGACACACACATGGAGGGTGTATCAAGCCTCCAGCACTACTAGTGTTGATACATACATGGAGGGTGTATCAAGCCTTCACTACTACTAGTGTTGACACATACATGGAGGGTGTATCAAGCCTCCACCACTACTAGTGTTGACACATACATGGAGGGTGTATCAAGCCTCCACTACTACTAGTGTTGATACATACATGGAGGGTGTATCAGGCCTCCACTACTACTAGTGTTGACACATACATGGAGGGTGTATAAGGCCTCCACTACTACTAGTGTTGACACATACATGGAGGGTGTATCAAGCCTCCACTACTACTAGTGTTGACACATACATGGAGGGTGGATCAAGCCTCCACTACACTAGTGTTGACACATACATGGAGGGTGTATCAAGCCTCCCTACTACTAGTGTTGACACATACATGAGGGTGTATCAAGCCTCCACTACTACTAGTGTTGACACATACATGGAGGTGTATCAAGCCTCCACTACTACTAGTGTTGACACATACATGGAGGGTGTATCAAGCCTCCACTACTACTAGTGTTGACACATACATGGAGGTTGTATCAAGCCTCCACTACTACTAGTGTTGACACATACATGGAGGGTGTATCAAGCCTCCACTACTACTAGTGTTGACACATACATGGAGGGTATATCAAGCCTCCACTACTACTAGTGTTGATACATACATGGAGGGTGTATCAAGCCTCCACTACTACTAGTGTTGACACATACATGGAGGGTGTATCAAGCCTCCAGTACTACTAGTGTTGACACATACATGGAGCGTGTATCAAGCCTCCACTACTACTAGTGTTGATACATACATGGAGGGTGTATCAGGCCTCCACTACTACTAGTGTTGACACATACTCTCACCTAATCCTATCCTTAATTAGGTATGTATCCTGATTGCTATGTATCAGTTATATCCCTACCACAATTCCCAGGTGTATGTATACTTCTTTTAGAAGTGTATACTGAAATACATTTATCATATGCATGTATACATACCTTGTAAATATTCTCCAAACCTCAGTGGAAACATACAAGCCAAAATCATACATATATGTATACATTACCGACTAGATGAATACGATACATGTACAATACATATGTATCCTCGTTACCAGGAAGGAAAGCTTGCTGTGAGGGCGAAATGTTTCCGCAATTGAGATATTCATGTGTTACGTATGTGTCGTAACCTAGACTATATTTGAATAATGTGTTATGTGTCTTGACCACGACTATCCTGGTAGAATGTGTTATGTGTCTTGACCAAGACTATCCTGATAGAATGTGTTATGAGTCTTGACCACGACTATCCTGGTAGAATGTGTTATGTGTCTTGACCAAGACTATCCTGATAGAATGTGTTATGAGTCTTGACCACGACTATCCTGGTAGAATGTGTTATATGTCTTGACCAAGACTATCCTGATAGAATGTGTTATGTGTCTTGACCAAGACTATCCTGGTAGAATGTGTTATGTGTCTTGACCAATACTATCCTGATAGAATGTGTTATGTGTCTTGACCAATACTATCCTGGTAGACTATCCACTGCTATGGGTTGGGAAATCAACACATTCTAACCGGATGAGGAATAGTTGAGTACCTCAGAATGAGACATATTGCCCTATACAATTCTAACTGCCCCTTCAACCAGCACTCAACCAATCCACTACACATCCTCCATACTTCAAATAACGCTTACTCCAGGGAACGGGTGGGGTTTCAACCCTAGCTAGTGAATCCTTACACTCCAGGACATTGCGTTAACCACTGGACCACTTGGTTCTAATTAAAGTCATGTAATTAGTTATACAGGGTGTTTTAAAATGATTGACCCATACTTTTGAAACACCCTGTATTTCTGTAAACTTAACCACGGAATGGATGAGGTTTTGAACTTATGGCATGTACGTTAACCACTGGGCCAGCTGGCTATAATTAGTTTAATCTGATTAGGTATATTTCTATACAGTATAGGAAGGTGCGTATGGGCCACAACTGTGACCACAAATGCTTGTTTTTATAGGTGAATCTCTCACCAGCGTTGCTCTGTCGTGCTCTAGCTCAAGTTCCCTGAAAGGCGATGAATGCTATCAGAGTCAGCTGGTACTGTGGTTAACGCACTGGCCTGGAGAGTTAGGATTCCTCACGGGTTCAAATCATTCCCGTTCCCTGGTTTGTTCATTAGTTCAGATGAGACTCATTTGTTCATCTTTCGAGTCCCATGGCGTCTAAAATGAACAACGGCTACTGTACCAACACAATATCTTACAAATAAGTTAGATGTATAGAATAGCTAACATTTACATAGAAGGTTAGTTCAATGTCTGACATTGCTTGTTCCTGAGACATACAATGAACGTCTAAGACTGTACAATGAGACATATGTACAACTTTTAGGTAGCTTTATTGGGGAATCCTTTCGCCAGTTAGTGGCTTCTTCAGTCCGATACAGAGAACGGTGAAAGAGTAAGAGGAGAATGAGGTAATCAGTCCCTCAAGATTGATGGAGTGATAATAATAATAATAATAATAATAATAATAATAATAATAATAATAATAATAATAATTGAACACAAACTCCAGGCTGAGGGACTGATTACCTCAAGCTCCTCTTAATCTTCCACTATTCTATGTATTGGACTGAAGAAGGCACTGGTGGGCGAAACGTTTCCTCATTAAAGACACCCAAATGTTGCCTTTCTAAACTATTTACATCACAAATGTCTAAGACATTTAGGCCTATACCAAAAAATAGGTCAAGGCCTATCGTGTTGCAATCAACACATTACTAGGAACTTACAATGTTGCAGAAGAGAGCAGTTAGGACCCCCTCCTCCTTTGACCAACATTGCAAGCTCCTGATGATGTCTTGGTTGCAACACGAAAGGCCTAGAGCTATTATTCAACTCCCCCCATGGTTGTTTTGCATTTAGGCCTATGCGATATAGAGGAAAATGATTAGGCCTTAGCTGCAACAATTCACAAATGATTTGACTTGATTGATAAGGGATTTAAAAGGGAGCGAGACGTCGTTGTCTGTGTGAAGGGTGAGTTACTTGGAAGCTTTACAGGATACGTGTAAAGATGTTTCTCTCTGTGTAGAGCTTTACGAGGATAATGTTATTGGTTAAAGCTCTACACAGAGTGAAACATGGTAAAGCTCTACACAGAGTGAAACATGATAAAGCTCTACACAGAGTGAAACATGGTAAAGCTCTACACAGAGTGAAACATGATAAAGCTCTACACAGAGTGAAACATGGTAAAGCTCTACACAGGGTGAAACATAACTTTATAAAGCTCTACACAGAGTGAAACATAACTTGATAAAGCTCTACACAGAGTGAAACATGACTTGATAAAGCTCTACACAGAGTGAAACATGTCTTGATAAAGCTCTACACAGAGTGAAACATGACTTGATAAAGCTCTACACAGAGTTAAACATAACTTGATAAAGCTCTACACAGAGTAAAACATGACTTGATAAAGCTCTACACAGAGTGAAACGTTGTCCCAATTAAAGCTTGCTCTATAACCAGGGTGTTTCAATCAGTATCATTGACTTTGGATTTGTTTATGAATTGTGTAACTCTAGAGGAGTGGGTAAGCTGCACTCCAGAGTGCGTAGATTGCGTAAGGTGTGCTCTGGAGTGCGTAAGCTGTACTTTGGAGTGCGTAGCTTGTACTCACCGGTATTCTGGCGTAGGAGGTGAGTTGAAGCCAAGACTTGTCGACTTCACTCTGATTTTCACTGTCTTCTCCTTGTAGTTGAACACTGAGCTCTCCGTCGGAGCTCCCTGCGTCGTCCAGAGCTCCATTGAACCCGTACGTCGGGTCGGAAGCCCGTCGCTTTACCCGTTTGGTCTCCAGGGGCCTGTGGACCCCGGGAACCTTGTGGTCTTCAGAGGCCCTGTGGACCCCGTGAACCTTGTAGTCTTCGGGGGTCCTGTGGTCTTCGAGAGCCCTGTGGTCTTCGAGAGCCCTGTGGATCCCGGGAACCTTGGGGTTCTCGGGAGCCCTGTGGACTCCGGAAACCTTGTGGTCTTCAGGGGCTCTATGGATCCCGGGAACTTTGTGGTCTTCAGGGGCCCTACGGACTCCGGGAACCTTGTGGTCTTCGGGGGTCCTGTGGTCTCCGGGAGCCTTCGATCTCCCAGGGCCGCGAAGAACGGCTGGTGGGGGGTGAGGTGGAGAATGCGTCAGGTGATTACGGATCGCGGGATGGTCGTAGGGAAATGCGTGATCCTCTGTTAGTACTCTCACTCGGCTCTTTAAGAGTTCATACTCACGGGTGAGGTAAGAGTCCCGTTTCTGGCCCTGTTTCTTGGCTGTTTCTAAGCCTCCTCTTACCGTTTCCAAACGGTTCAACAGGAAGAGGAACGAGGCGGCTTGCGTCAACAAGACTAACAAGAAGACAGACAGGAACAACAGGAGAAGGGGCCGTTGTCGTGTCTCTGTTTCCTGTTGTAGTCCCCGTTGGCACTCCGAAGTTAACGGCTGCTTATCACCCATGATTCTATAAGTCCCGTTGTGCGTTAACGGTGCACCTGTTACCATTAATCAGTTCTCTCGTCACCTGTCACATTATCCGTTAAGACGGGAACGATTTCACTGAATAAAAACAACAGATAACAGGAAGTAATCCACACACAGAAGTAGGTAAATAATTTCTAACACATTGCAATCTCGATTTGAGGTCCTTTTCAGCGGAAAATAACTTAAAACAAATATCGGCCGATTCCCACCAAGGCAGGGTGGCCCGAAAAAGAAAAACTTTCATCATCATTCACTCCATCACTGTCTTGCCAGAGGGGTGCTTTACACTACAGTTATAAAACTGCAACATTAACACCCTCCTTCAGAGTGCAGACACTGTACTTCCCATCTCCAGGACTCAAGTCCGGCATGCCGGTTTCCCTGAATCCCTTCATAAATGTTACCTTCCTCACACTCCAACAGCACATCAAGTCCTAAAAACAATTTGTCTCCATTCACTCCTATCTAACACGCTCACACATGCTTGCTGGAAGTCCAAGCTCCTCGCACACAAAACCTCCTTTACCCCCTCCCTCCAACCTTTTCTAGGACGACCCCTACCCCGCTTTCCCTCCACTACAGATTTATACACTCTCGAAGTCATTCCACTTTGTTCCATCCTCTCTAAATGTCTGAACCACCTCAACAACCCCTCTTCAGCCCTGTGAATAATACTTTTAGTAATCCAGCACCTCCTAACCTCCAGGCTATGGGTTCTCTTCATAATATTCACTCCCCACATTGCCCTCAGACACGACATCTCCACTGCCTCCAGCATCCTCCACTGTCTCCAGCCTTCTCCTCCACTGCCTCCAGCCTCCTCCACTGCCTCCAGCCTCCTCCTTCACTGCCTCCAGCCTCCTCCTCCACTGCCTGCAGCCTCTTCCTCCACTGCCTCCAGCCTCCTCCTCCACTGCCTCCAGCCTTCTCCTTGTTGCAACATTCACCACCCATGCTTCACACCCATATAAGAGTGTTGGTATAACTATACTCTCATACATTCCCCTCTTTACTTCCATGGACAAAGTTCTTTGTCTCCACAGACTCCTCAGTGCACCACTCACCCTTTTCCCCTCATCAATTCTATGATTCACCTCATCCTTCATAGACCCATCTGCTGACATGTCCACTCCCAAGTATCTGAATACATTCACCTCCTCCATACTCTCTCCCTCCAATCTGATATCCAATCTTTCATCACCTAATCTTTTTATTATCCTCATCACCTTACTCTTTCCTATATTCATTTCTAATTTTCTTCTTTTACATACCCTACCAAATTCATCCACCAACCTCTGCAACTTCTCTTCAGAATCTCCCAAAAGCACAGTGTCATCAGCAAAAAGCAACTGTGACAACTCCCACTTTGTGTTAGATTCTTTATCTTTTAACCCCACACCTCTTGCCAACACCCTCGCATTCACTTCTCTCAAAACTCCATCTATAAATATATTGAACAACCACGGTGACATCACACATCCTTGTCTAAGGCCCACTTTTACTGGGAAATAGTCCCCTTCCCTCCTACACACTCTAACCTGAGCCTCACTATCCTCATAAAAACTCTTCACTGCTTTCAGTAACCTACCTCCTATTCCATACACCTGCAACATCTGCCACATTGCCCCCCTATTCACCCTATCATACGCCTTTTCCAAATCCATAAATGCCACAAAAACCTCTTTACCCTTATCTAAATACTGTTCACCTATATGTTTCACTGTAAACACTTGGTCTACACACCCCCTACCTTTCCTAAAGCCCCCTTGTTCATCTGCTATCCTGCTTTCTGTTTTACTCTTAATTCTTTCAATAATAACTCTACCATACACTTTACCAGGTACAATCAACAGACTTATGCCCCTATAATTTTTACTCTCTCTTTTGTCCCCTTTGCCTTTATACAAAGGAACTATGCATGCTCTCTGTCAGTCCCTAGGTACCTTACCCTCTTCCATACATTTATTAAATAAAAACACTAACCACTCCAAAACTATATCCCCACCTGCTCTCAACATTTCTATCTTTATCCCATCAATCCCAGCTGCCTTACCCCCTTTCATTATACCCACTCCCTGGTATATGTGACTGATATGATGGAAGGGATAGATTCAGAAGTGTCACTATTCGCAGACGATGTGAAGAAGAATATAAGTGGATGAGAATTAGGTAAGCCTACAAAGGGATCTGGACAGGCTGCAAGCCTGGTCCAGCAACTGGCTCCTGGAGTTTAACCCCACCAAGTGCAAAGTTATGAAGCTTGGGAAAGGTCAAATAAGACGACAGACTGTCAAACACCTCAAGAAATTAGAGAAAGTGCAAAGGTTTGCAACAAGACTAGTCCCGGAGGTAAGGGGCATGTCCTACCAGAAGTTAAGAGAAATCGACCTGACGATACTGGAGGACAGAAGGGATAGAGGGGACATGATAACGAAATATAAAATACTGAGAGGAATTGTCAAGGTGGAGAGGAACAGAATGTTTCAGAGATGTGACACAGCAACAAGGGGACACAGCAACAAGGGGACACAACAACAAGGGGTCACAGCAACAAGGGGACACAGCAACAAGGGGACATAACAACAAGGAGACACAGCAATAAAAGGACACAGTAACATGGGGACACAGCAACAAGGGGACACAGCAACAAGGGGACACAGCAACAAGGGGACACAGCAACAAGAGAACACAGCAACAAGGGAACAAAGTAACAAGGGGACACAGCAACAAGGGGACACAGCAACAAGGGGACACAGCAACATGAGAACACAGCTACAAGGGGACACAGCAACATGGGGACACAGCAACAAGGGGACACAGCAACAAGGGGACACAGCAACAAGGGGACACAGCAACAAGGGGACACAGCAACAAGGGGACACAGCAACAAGAGAACACAGCAACAAGGGGACACAACAACAAGGGGACACAGCAACAAGCGGACACAGCAACAAGAGAACACAGCAACAAGGTGACACAGCAACAAGAGAACACAGCAACAAGAGAACACAGCAACAAGAGAACACAGCAACAAGGGAACACAGTAACAAGGGGACACAGCAACAAGAGAACACAGCAACAAGGGGACACAGTAACAAGAGAACACAGCAACAAGGGAACACAGTAACAAGGGGACACAGCAACAAGGGAACACAGCAACAAGGGAACACAGCAACAAGGGGACACAGCAACAAGGGGACACAGTAACTAGAGGACACAACTGGAAGTTGAAGACTCAGATGAGTCACAGGGATGTTAGGAAGTATTTCTTCAGCCACAGAGTTGTCAGGAAGTGGAATAGTTTGGGAAGTAATGTAGTGGAGGCAGGATCCATACATAGCTTTAAGAAGAGGTTTGATAAAGCTCATGGAGCAGGGAGATAGGGGACCTAGTAGCCACCAGTGAAGAGGCGTGGCCAGGAGCTGTGACTCGACCCTTGCTACCACAAACATGTGAGTACACACACACAACAAACACTGAAGACTTCTTGACAGGAAAATTTGTTGTCCAACTCAACTCACCGTCACCAAGACTTGTGAACAACTCCAGAGTCTCGGGACTTGCACCAACTAATCCCACAACAAACTTTTAGGACTGGGATTAACTAATCACCCTCTTGGATTCGCCACTCTGACTTCACTCAACAGGAATGTCTAAAAACATTCTCTGGTGTATGTTGTGAGTTCTGCCTACCTAGCATGGAACAGTAGGCCTACTAGAGTGAGTGTAGGCTGACAGTCTGAAGGTTATGACTGGTGGTGTAGTGAGTGTAGGCTGACAGTCTGAAGGTTATGACTGGTGGTGTAGTGAGTGTAGGCTGACAGTCTGAAGGTTTTGACTGGTGGTGTAGTGAGTGTAGGCTGACAGTCTGAAGGTTATGACTGGTGGTGTAGTGAGTGTAGGCTGACAGTCTGAAGGTTATGACTGGTGGTGTAGTGAGTGTAGGCTGACAGTCTGAAGGTTTTGACTGGTGGTGTAGTGAGTGTAGGCTGACAGTCTGAAGGTTATGACTGGTGGTGTAGTGAGTGTAGGCTGACAGTCTGAAGGTTTTGACTGGTGGTGTAGTGAGTGTAGGCTGACAGTCTGAAGGTTATGACTGGTGATGTAGTGAGTGTAGGCTAACAGTCTGTGAGAGTGTCTCTCTCCCTCCCTCACTTCTGCTTTAATCTTTCCCTTTTTTGTTTACCTTGTAAAGGCTTCCTTGGCCCACCTCCCTCCCTCCCACAGGGTGCACCAGGTGCTACCCCGGGGGTTATTGACACTGTTCTACACCCCTAGCTCTATCAGTCTCTAGTGTCGCTCCACTTCACCTCTAGATACACTAGAGGGTGTACATGTATCTAGAGAACTGATATATAACACACAGTGACAGTACAGGTAGATGGAATAAAATGAGAATGGAATAAGTGGGTAAAAGAGAAGGAAAAGTTTAGTAAAGATGGTTAGAGGGTAAAATATAAACAATTATTGGGAGAAAGATGGGTTAGAGAAAATATATAAAATGAAGAGGAGGTGGAAGATGTTTGTGGATATAGGAGGGTGGGTGCAGGAGGGAAGAGAAGTGACTGGTGGATTGATGACGTAAAGATGGTGGTCAGCATGAAAAAAATGGCATTAGAGAGGTTTTTACAAGTTAGAAATGACATATGCTGAATGCAGAGTATATGCGGGTGGAAAGGAGAGACACGTGAGAGAGAATGCAAAAGAAGAGCCAGTGAAAAAGTGGATGATTAGCAAGTTTTCCTCACAGTAAAACAGATTTGGAAAGGAAATGGATTTGACATTTTAAAAGAGGGAGAGTTAAAGGTATCAGGGAGATGGAGGGAATATTCTGAGGAACTGTTAAATGTTGATGAAAATAGGAAAGCTGTGATTTTTGCATTGGGCAGGGTGGTATAACATCTGGTAGGTTGTGTGAACAGTATTTAGATAAGGGTAAAGAGGTATTTGTGGCATTTATAGATTTGGAAAAGGCATATGATAGGGTGGATAGGGGCACAATGTGGCAGATGTTGCAAATGTATGGAAGAGGAGGTAGGTTACTGAAAGCAGTGAAGAGTCTTTACGAGGATAATAAGGCTCAGGTTAGAGTATATAGGAGAGAGGGAGATTATTTCCCAGTAAAAGTAGGCCTTAGACAAGGATGTGTGATGTCACAATGGCTGTTCAATATATTTATAGATTGAGTTGTAAGAGAAGTGAATGCTCGGGTGTTGGCAAGAGGTGTGGGGTTAAAAGATAAAGAATCTAACACAAAGTGGGAGTTGTCACAGTTGCTCTTTGCTGATGACACTGTGCTTTTGGTAGATTCTGAAGAGAAGTTGCAGAGGTTGGTGGATGAGTTTGGTAGGGTGTGTAAAAGATGAAAATTAAAAGTGAACATAGAAAATAGCAAGGTGATTAGCGATTTGACGAGCTGTTGAAGTGTGAGCAAGGTAACATTAATGAAGGAATTCAGGGTAACCGGTTAGCTGTACTTGAGTCCTGGAGGTGGCAAGTACAGTATTATTATTATTATTATTATTATTATTATTATTATTATTATTATTATTATTATTATTATTATTATTATTATTATTATTATTATTATTATTATTATTATTATTATTATTATTATTATTATTATTATTATATTATCTAGATTTCATCCACCTGCTGTCTCCCTCTCCCCTCATCTACCCCTCCTCTGGTCTTCCCCTCTCCCTCTATCTCTCCCCTTGGTCTCCCTCCTTCTCTCCTGGTCTTAAAAATATGTGAATGTTTGTTTTGGTCTCAGACCTTTCATTAGATTTAATGATGTACGACTCTTCTTCCTCCACCTCCTCCTCCTCCTCCTCTTCTTCCTACTCCTCCTCTTCTTCTTCCTCCTCCTCCTCCTCTTCTTCCTCCTGTTCCTCTCAGATTCATATCTCATGAGGCTCAATGAAATTTTCTGGGGACTCTTGATCCAGGGAATTGGAGCTAACCTTATACTTTACATAATTTACATACACTGAGAGTTATATATCTCTCAGTATATATAAGGCGAGAGGTGGGTATATCTCAGTGTATATACACTGAGAGGTGTATATCTCAGTGTATATACACTGGTAGTTTACATTAATCAGTATTTTAGGTATTAAAGTATTCTTGACTGGTGGTGTACAGGTGACATGCAACCTTAATGACCCTCGTGTAGTAGATAGACTTTAAACCCCATTAACCAACCAACCAGTCTTAATGACCCTCGTGTAGTAGATAGACTTTAAACCCCATTAACCAACCAACCAGCCTTAATGACCCTCGTGTAGTAGATAGACTTTAAACCCCATTAACCAACCAACCAGCCTTAATGACCCTCGTGTAGTAGATAGACTTTAAACCCCATTAACCAACCAGCCAGCCTTAATGACCCTCGTGTAGTAGATAGACTTTAAACCCCATTAACCAACCAACCAGCCTTAATGACCCTCGTGTAGTAGATAGGTTTTAAACCCCATTAACCAACCAACCAGGCTTAATGACCCTCGTGTAGTAGATAGACTTTAAACCCCATTAACAAACCAACCAGCCTTAATGACCCTCGTGTAGTAGATAGACTTTAAACCCCATTAACCAACCAGCCAGCCTTAATGACCCTCGTGTAGTAGATAGACTTTAAACCCCATTAACCAACCAACCAGTCTTAATGACCCTCGTGTAGTAGATAGACTTTAAACCCCATTAACCAACCAACCAGCCTTAATGACCCTCGTGTAGTAGATAGACTTTAAACCCCATTAACAACCAACCAGCCTTAATGACCCTCTGTAGTAGATAGACTTTAAACCCCATTAACCAACCAGCCAGCCTTAATGACCCTCGTGTAGTAGATAGACTTTAAACCCTATTAATCAACCAACCAGCCTTAATGACCCTCGTGTAGTAGATAGGTTTTAAACCCCATTAACCAACCAACCAGGCTTAATGACCCTCGTGTAGTAGATAGACTTTAAACCCCATTAACAACCAACCAGCCTTAATGACCCTCGTGTAGTAGATAGACTTTAAACCCCATTAACCAACCAGCCAGCCTTAATGACCCTCGTGTAGTAGATAGACTTTAAACCCCATTAACCAACCAACCAGTCTTAATGACCCTCATGTAGTAGATATACTTTAAACCCCATTAACCAACCAACCAGTCTTAATGACCCTCGTGTAGTAGATAGACTTTAAACCCCATTAACCAACCAACCAGTCTTAATGACCCTCGTGTAGTAGATATACTTTAAACCCCATTAACCAACCAACCAGTCTTAATGACCCTCGTGTAGTAGATAGACTTTAAACCCCATTAACCAACCAACCAGTCTTAATGACCCTCGTGTAGTAGATAGACTTTAAACCCCATTAACCAACCAACCAGTCTTAATGACCCTCGTGTAGTAGATAGACTTTAAACTACATTAACCAACCAACCAGTCTTAATGACCCTCGTGTAGTAGATAGACTTTAAACCCCATTAACCAACCGGCCAGGAGCTATAACCCTCGTGTAGTAGACATAAACAAGATGGGTGTAAATTTGGAGGTTAGCTGAATCTTGTTGTGGTCGACCCAGAGGAAAGTGTGGTGTTGTTGAGTTACATTTGTTGGGCTGTCAATTAGAATAGGTGTTGTATAATGTTGTCTGGCAATGTGATTAGGACACTACCCTGTTGATATATGTTGTGTTGCTATGTGGAACACTTGAATGTTCTGCCCCACCGAATGAACAGGCCGTGTCCGTGTGTGGTGTGTGTGTGTGTGTGTGTGTGTGTGTGTGTGTGTGTGTGTGTGTGTGTGTGTGTGTGTGTGTGTGGAACACATACACACTACAGATGTAATACTAACACAACTTTTGACTATAAACATTACTGAAAAAAATCATAAACATTAAAGCCAGTTTATATTTAATTTCCCTCTTTAAAGTGAACTATCTCTATTTATTTTGAGATTATCTTTACTTAGAGATACCTTAATAATATTTGAAGGGTTTTAGAGAGATTTTTAGAAATTTTGAACTTCAAAATCGTCTTGAAACAGTCCTTGAAATTCTTCAAATACGCTGAAGGAATTTTGAAATCCTACGGTCAGTCACACTGGAGGATTTAATGTTATTGATGGTGGGTAATCCACTTAGAAATCTTCATAAATCCTGCAGTATGTCAAACTGAGGGATTTAATGCCTTTGGTGGTGTGGAATCCCCTTAGAAATTTCTATAAATCCTACATTATGTCACACTGAGAGATTTAATGCCTTTGGTGGTGTGTAATCCCCTTTGAAATCCCTATAAATCCTATAGAATGTCTCACTTTGGGGATTTAATGCCACTGGTGGTGTGTAACCCTTAGAAATCCCTCTAAATCCTACAGGGTGTCCACTCGGGATTTAGCGCCAGTTGTAGTTTATAATCCAATTTGAAATCCATCTAAATCCTACAGATGTCACACAGGAGGACTTAATGCCTTTGTTGGTGTGTAATCAACTTACAGGCCGTCTGACTTGGGATTTAACGTCATTTGTAGTCTGTAATCCACTTAGAAAGTGCTATAAATGCTATAGAATATTACACTGGGTGATATATTTTGTAATCCGTCATAGCAGTCTTCAAGGATGTACTTGAAATCTTCCAGGATGTTTCCCTAGAGAGGATTTAATTAACGCCATTTGCTGTGTGTAATCCCCTTAGAAATCTCTAGTCACTTCACAAATTCACTCTGAAGAAGTGTATGAAATCCCCCAAGATATCACACTAGGGAGGATTTAACGCCATTTGCGGCGAGTAATCCCCTTTCGTAATATATAAATCCCTTCACAGACACAAAAAGGGGATTTACTTAGTAATGCAACACAGTATTAAAGAAAGAGTGAAAGAAATCCTCTTGAACACAACACTATCAAAGATTTAAAGCCATTCGTGGTGAGTAATCCCCCTTATAAATCCCTCTAGTCACTTCACAAAGGGGATTTATTTAGTAATCCATCACAGTAGTCCTGAAAGAGTGCATGAAATCCCACAAAATATCACAGTAGAGAAGATTTAGTCATTCGTGGGGAGTAATCCCCCTTGTAAATCCCTCTAGTCACTTCACATAGGGATTTATTTAGCAATCCATCATAGTAATCCTGAAGGAGTGTGCGAAATCCTCCAGAACCCACACTAGGGAGGATTTAAAGTCATTACCAGAGAGTAATCCCCCTTCGTGATGCATAAATCCCTTCACAGACTCACGGATTAAAAGAATTCAATAAATCCCCCACTGGACAAGGATGGTGAGGAGAGAGAGCCAGAGAGACACACACGTACACTCCACTCCACCTCTCAGGCACTACTGCCACAACACTGCCACACGCTCTCTATATATACAAGGAGTTTAAAAATGATGGACCCGATTTCATATATATATTGCGTATAAAATGGATCCATCAATATATAACATCCCATATACATGTCAACTCATGGAAATTTTTCCCCAACACGAAACAAAATGAGATTTTATTCACTCAATTATTATTTTTAGCGTCTGAAAATGGCTCAAATCCAAACGAAATTAAAAAGAAATTCACCGTAACTTTGAAGAATCAATTAACATCAATTACATTTTGTATGACATCCGGTGAAATATAAATTTTACATTGTATTTTACGTATTTCGTATTTTCTTAAGGTATTTCCTATTTTTACGTATTTCGTAATTTCTTTACGTATTTCCTATTTTCTTTAGTTATTTTTTTTACATATTTCTTATTTTGTTTACGTATTTATTATATTTATTACATATTTCGTATTTTCTTCACTCATTTATTACGTATTTCGTAATTTCTTCAGTACGTAATACGTACATTCAGTACGTATTACTGTATCTACTGTATTCTACATGATATAACGTTGTATCTACTGTATTCTACAAAATTGAGAGCGAGGGAGAGAGAAACATAGGGAACGTTTTGCTATTTTTTATAATAATAATAATAATAATAATAATAATAATAATAATAATAATAATAATAATAATAATAATAATAATAATAATAATAATAATAATAATAATAATAATAATAATAAAAATAATAATAATGATAATAATAATAATAATAATAATAATAATAATAATAATAATAATAATAATAATAATAATAATAATAATAATAATAATAATAATAATAATAATAATAATAATCATTCACAAAGGTTTGTAGTAAATTTATTGTTATTGTTTAGCAAAATATTTACACAATGTTTTTGTTTCAGAAAACAGATTTATTTAATTGATGTGTTTGTTGTGTTTATTAGTTGTGGAATTGTGTGTGTTTGTTGTGTGAGTGTTTGTTGTGTGAGTGTTTGTTGTGTGTGTGTACTCACCTAATTGTGGTTGCAGGTGTCGAGACTCAGCTTCTGGCCCCGCCTCTTCACTGTCCGCTACTGGGTCTCTGCTCTCCCTGCTCCATGAGCTTTATCATACCTCATCTTAAAACTATGTATGGTTCCTGCCTCCACTATATCTTTCTCTAGACTATTCCACTTCCTGACTACTTTGTGGCTGAAGAAATGCTTCCTGACATCCCTTTGACTCATCTGAGTCTTCAGCTTCCAGTTGTGTCCCCTTGTTTCTGTGTTCCCTCTCTGAAACATCCTGTCCCTGTCTACCTTGTCGATTCCCCGCAGTATTTTGTATGTCGTTATCATGTCTCCTCTGACCCTTCTTTCCTCCAGTGTTGTTAGTCCTATTTCCCTCAACCTTTCTTCATAGGACAGACCTCTGAGTTGTGGAACTAACCTTGTCGCAAACCTTTGCACTATCTCTAGTTTCTTTACGTGCTTGACCAGGTGTGGGTTCCAGACTGGTGCTGCATATTCTAGTATGGGCCTGACGTACACGGTGTACAGTGTCTTGAACGATTCCTTGTTAAGGTAACGGAACGCTAATCTTAGGTTTGCCAGTCGACCATATGCTGCCGCAGTTATCTGGTTGATGTGTGCCTCCGGAGACGTGCTTGGTGTTATACTCACTACAAGGTCTTTCTCCTTTGCCGAGGTTTGTAGCCTTTGTCCGCCTAGCCTGTACTCTGTCAGCGGTCTTCTTTGCCCTTCTCCGATCTTTATGACTTTGCATTTGGTGGGATTGAATTCGAGAAGCCAGTTGCTAGACCAGATGTCAAGCTTGTCCAGGTCTGTTTGAACTCCTGCTTGGTCCTCTTCCGATGTGATTCTCCTCATTAATTTCACATCATCTGCGAACAGAGACACTTCTGAGTCTATCCCATCCGTCATGTCATTTACATATACCAAGAATAACACTGGTCCTAGGACTGACCCCTGCGGTACACCGCTCGTCACAGGCGCCCACTGTGATACCTCATCACGCACCATGACCCGTTGTTGCCTCCCTGTGAGGTATTCCCTGATCCATTCCAGTGCCCTTCCTGTTATACATGCTTGTTCTTCCAACTTCTTTACTAATCTCATGTAAGGAACTGTGTCGAAGGCCTTCCTGCAGTCCAGGAAAATGCAATCAGCCCACCCTTCTCTCTCTTGCCTTACCTCTGTTACTTTATCATAGAACTCTAGGAGGTTTGTTACACAGGATTTGCCTTCCCGGAATCCGTGCTGTCTGGTGTTTATTATCCTGTTCAGCTCGAGGTGCTCCACCATTCTTTTCCTGATGATTTTCTCCAGGACTTTGCACACTATACACGTAAGTGACACCGGTCTATAGTTTAGTGCCTCTTTTCTGTCTCCTTTTTTAAAGATGGGGACTACGTTGGCCTTCTTCCATACCTCAGGTAGCTGCCCAGTTTCAAGGGATGTGTTGAATATTATGGTAAGTGGCACACTCAGTACCTCAGCTCCTTCCCGAAGAACCCACGGGGAGATATTGTCCGGACCCATCGCCTTTGAGGTATCAAGGTCACTGAGTAACTGCTTCACCTCCTCCTCAGTTGTGCGTATGCCCTCTAGCACTTGGTACATCCCTTGTTGGTGACGAACCCCGTCCTGTCTACCCAGCTGCCTTCCTTCCTCCACTGTGAATACTTCCTTAAACCTCAAGTTGAGCTCCTCACATACCTCTTGATCATTACTTGTGAGTTCCCCATCTTCTCTCCTCAGCCTTATCACCTGGTCCTTGACTGTTGTCTTCCTTCTGATGTGACTGAACATCAGTTTCGGGTCGGACTTAACTCTCGATGCTATGTCGTTTTCGTACTGTTTCTGGGCCTCCCTCCGTACCTGTGCATACTCGTTTCTAGCTCTTCTACTAATCTCTTTGTTTACTTGGGTTCTTTGCCTTCTGTACCTTTTCTATTCTCTGATACTCTGAGTCTTTGCCTCCCTGCACCTTTGGGTAAACCAGGGGCTCTTTCTGGCCTTCCCATTTAATCTTTTTCCTTTGTGTGTGTGTGTGTGTGTGTGTGTGTGTACTCACCTAATTGTGGTTGCAGGGGTCGAGACTCAGCTCCTGGCCTCGCCTCTTCACTGATCGCTACTAGGTCCTCTCTCTCCCTGCTCCATGAGCTTTATCATACCTCGTCCTAAAGCTATGTATGGTTCCTGCCTCCACTACATCACTTGCTAGACTATTCCACTTCCTGACAATTCTATGACTGAAGAAATACTTCCTAACATCTCTTTGACTCATCTGAGTCTTCAACTTCCAATTGTGACCCCTTTTTTCTGTGTCCCCTCTCTGGAGCATCCTGTCTTCTGTCCACCTTATCTATTCCACACAGTATTTTGTATGTCGTTATCATGTCTCCCCTAACCCTCCTGTCCTCCAGTGTCGTCAGGCCGATTTTCCTAAACCTTTCTTCGTAGGACAATCCCCTTAGCTCTGGAACTAACCTTGTCGCAAACCTTTGCACTTTCTATAATTTCTTTACGTGCTTGACCAGGTGTGAGTTCCAAATTATTGCTGTATACTCCAGTATGGGCATGACGTACAGAGTGTACAGTTTCTTGAACGATTCCTTACTGAGGTATCGGAACGCTATTCTCAGGTTTGCCAGCCGCCCGTATGCTGCAGCAGTTATCTGGTTGATGTGTGCTTCCGGAGACATGCTTGGTGTCATACTCACCCCAAGATCTTTCTCCTTGAGCGAGGTTTGCAGTCTTTGGCCACCTAGACTATACTCTGTCCGCGGTCTTCTTTGCCCTTCCCCGATCTTCATGACTTTGCATTTTGCAGTGTGTGTGAGTGTGTTTCTTATGTGAGTGTTTGTTGTGTTTGTTGGACCGCATATTGCCTATCACTGATTGTGAATTCATTATTTGTTCACACACACACATACACACACACGAGGCCAGGAGCTAAGTCTCAACCCCTGCAACCACAATTAGGTGAATACACGACACTAGAGGGCATTAGGGATAATGGGGATATGATAGCGGCATATAAAATACTGAGATGAATTGACAAGGTGGACAGAGACAGGATGTTCCAGAGATGGGACACAAAAACAAGGGGACACAACAACAAGGGGACACAACAACAAGGAGACACAGCAACAAGGGGTCACAGCAACAAGGGGACACAGCAACAAGGGGACACAGCAACAATGGGACACAGCAACAAGGGGTCAGAGCAACAATGAGACACAGCAACAAGGGGACACAGCAACAAGGAGACACAGCAACAAGGAGACACAGCAACAAGGGGACACAGCAACAAGGGGACACAGCAACAAGGGGACACAGCAACAAGGGGACACAGCAACAAGGGGACACAGCAACAAGGGGACACAGCAACAAGGGGACACAGCAACAAGGGGACACAGCAACAAGGGAACACAGCAAAAAGGGGACACAGCAACAATGAGACACAGCAACAAGGGGTCACAGTTGGAAGTTGAAGACTCAGATGAGTCACAGGGATGTAAGGAAGTATTTCTTCAGTCACACAGTTGTCAGGAAGTGGAAAAATGTGAAGAGTGATATCGTGGAGGCAGCATCCATACATAGTTTTAAGAAGAGGTATGATAAAGCTCATGGAGCAGGGAAAGAGTGGACCTAGTAACCACCAGTAAAGAGACAAAGCCAGGAGCTGTGAATCGACCCCTGTAACCACAAATAGGTGAGTACACACACACGTAAAACACTTGAACACTTGACAGTGCTCAGTGGTAACCCACATGACGACAGAAAACTCATAACATTAATTGATCTGTATATTTCGAGCCCCTTTTGGGGTCCTATTCAGCAGATACATAAATTAATTGACTCAAAAATATATAGGAAAGGTTGCAACTCACTTCGTACAGATGACTGGCTGGGCGAGAAGACAGGTCCTGAAGTGAAATTTAAAATTTGGGCAGGAAGTCCCCATGTGCAATATAATCCCCTGTTATGTGATGGTGTTGTGTGTTAGGTTGGGCGCTGCTATGTACTTCTTGAGGACGGATTTTGAAATGTTGTCTGGTTTCCACTGTCCTTGTGAGAGGTTGAGGCTGGGAGTGGGAGGTATGAGGGCAGATTCCAGGATTTTGAGTTGGTAGTTGAGGTCTGATTTGTGTTTGATGAAGGCGGCTTCCCAGTGGACGTTGTGATTGTTGATGCGGGTGTGTTGAAAGTGCCAGGGTAAGTGCTTGGATAAGTGGCTGGGTAAGTACCAGGGTAAGTGCTTGGATAAGTGGCTGGGTAAGTGCCAGGGTAAGTGCTTGGATAAGTGGCTGGGTAAGTACCAGGGTAAGTGCTTGGATAAGTGGCTGGGTAAGTGCCAGGGTAAGTGCTTGGATAAGTGGCTGGGTAAGTACCAGGGTAAGTGCTTGGATAAGTGGCTGGGTAAGTACCAGGGTAAGTGCTTGAATAAGTGGCTGGGTAAGTGCCAGGGTAAGTGCTTGGATAAGTGGCTGGGTAAGTACCAGGGTAAGTGCTTGGATAAGTGGCTGGGTAAGTGCTAGGGTAAGTGCTTGTGATAAGTGGCTGGGTAAGTGCCAGGGTAAGTGCTTGGATAAGTGGCTGGGTAAGTGCCAGGGTAAGTGCTTGGATAAGTGGCTGGGTAAGTACCAGGGTAAGTGCTTGGATAAGTGGCTGGGTAAGTACCAGGGTAAGTGCTTGGATAAGTGGCTGGGTAAGTGCCAGGGTAAGTGCTTGGATAAGTGGCTGGGTAAGTGCTAGGGTAAGTGCTTGGATAAGTGGCTGGGTAAGTGCTAGGGTAAGTGCTTGGATAAGTGGCTGGGTAAGTACCAGGGTAAGTGCTTGGATAAGTGGCTGGGTAAGTCCAGGGTAAGTGCTTGGATAAGTGGCTGGGTAAGTACCAGGGTAAGTGCTTGGATAAGTGGCTGGGTAAGTGCCAGGGTAAGTGCTTGGATAAGTGGCTGGTAAGTACAGGGTAAGTGCTTGGATAAGTGGCGGGTAAGTGCAGGGTAAGTGCTTGGATAAGTGGCTGGGTAAGTGCTAGGGTAAGTGCTTGGATAAGTGGCTGGGTAAGTGCCAGGGTAAGTGCTTGGATAAGTGGCTGGGTAAGTACCAGGGTAAGTGCTTGAATAAGTGGCTGGGTAAGTGCCAGGGTAAGTGCTTGGATAAGTGCCTGGGTAAGTACCAGGGTAAGTGCTTGGATAAGTGGCTGGGTAAGTACCAGGGTAAATGCTTGGATAAATAGCTGGGTAAGTACCAGGGTAAGTGCTTGGATAAGTGACTGGGTAAGTGCTAGGGTAATTGCCAGGGTAAGTGCTTGGGTAAGTGGCTGGGTAAGTGCCAGGGTATGTGCTTGGGAAGGTGCTCGAGTAAGTGCCAGGGTAAGTGCTTTAGTAAGTGCTAGGGTAAGTGCCAGTGTAAATGCTTGGGTAAGTGCCTGGGAAAGTGCTTGGGTAAGTGCTGTGGTAAGTGCTTGGGTAAGTGCCAGGGTAAGTGCCAGGGTAAGTGCCTGGGTAAGTGCTAGGGTAAGTGCCAGGGTAAGTGCATGGGTAAGTGTAAGGGTAAGTGCCTGTGTAAGTGTCAGGCTAAGAGCCTGGGTAAGTGCCTCTGTAAGTACCTGGGTAAGTGCCAGGGTAAGTGCCTGGGTAAGTGCCAGGGTAAGTACCTGGTAAGTGCCAAGGTAAGTGCCAGGGTAAGTACTTGCGTAAGCGCCTGGCTAAGTGTTAGGGAAGTGCCTCCATAAGACATAAACTAGCCTCCAGGGGACATAAACTAACGTCCAGGGGACATAAACTAGTACCAGAGGACATACTAGCCACCAGGGGATCTAAACTAGCCTCCAAAGGACATAAACTATATCCAAGCATCATACACTAGTTTCCAGGGGACATAATCTAGCCTCCAGGAGACATAAACTAGCCTCCAGGGAACATAAACTACCCACTTGGGGACATAAACTAGCCATCAGGGGACATACTAGCCTCCAGGGGACATAAACTAGCCTCCAGAGGACATAAACTAGCCTCCAGGGGACATAACCTAGCCTCCAGGGGACATAAACTAGCCTCAAGGGGACATAAACTAGTACCAGAGGACATAAACTAGCCTCCAGGGGACATAAACTAGTACCAGAGGACATACTAGCCACCAGGGAACCTAAACTATCCTCCAACTTACATAATCTATATCAAGGAATCATAAACTAGTCTCCAGGGGACATAATCTAGCCTCCAGGAGACATAAACTAGCCTCCAGGGGACATAAACTACCCACTACGGGATATAATCTAGCCACCAAGGGACATAAACTATCCTCCAGGGTACAAAAACTAGTCACCAGGGGACATAAACTAGCCTCCAGGGTACAAAAACTAGTCACCAGGGGACATAAACTAGCCTCCAGGGTACAAAACCTAGGCACTAGGTAACATAAACTAGCCACCAGGGGACATAAACTAGCCTCCAGGGTACAAAAACTAGTCACCAGGGGACATAAACTAGTCACCAGGGGACATAAACTAGTCACCAGGGACATAAACTAGCCTCCAGGGTACAAAACCTAGGCACCAGGGGACATAAACTAGCCACCAGGGGACATAAACTAGCCTCCAGGGTACAAAAACTAGTCACCAGGGGACATAAACTAGTCACCAGGGGACATAAACTAGTCACCAGGGGACATAAACTAGCCTCCAGGGTACAAAACCTAGGCACCAGGGGACATAAACTAGTCACCAGGGGACATAAACTAGTCACCAGGGGACATAAACTAGCCTCCAGGGTACAAAACCTAGGCACCAGGGGACATAAACTAGCCACCAGGGGACATAAACTAGCCTCCAGGGTACAAAACTAGTCACCAGGGGACATAAACTAGCCACCAGGGGACATAAACTAGTCACCAGGGGACATAAACTAGCCTCCAGGGTACAAAAACTAGTCACCAGGGGACATAAACTAGCCTCCAGCAGGGTAGCCAGCAGGTAGTCACAGAAGGCGTGGTAATCGTTCAACCAGAAGGAATTTGTAAGGCAATTTGGCGCACAAAACTGCGCTCTCTGCTGATGCATTATCCACTAATGGGATTCTCATGAGCTCTTTGCGTTCGTGACGACGAAGCTGCGTTATTAGAGCTTTCATAGAGGTATTTGTGAGAGAAAGCTAAGAGAAAGCTAGTTTTGAAAGTAGAGATATCTGTATATATATATATTTATATATATATATATATATATATATATATATATATATATATATATATATATATATATATATATATATATATATATATATATATATATATATATATATATATATATATATATATATATATACATAGTTTACCTGGAGAGAGTTCCAGGGGTCAACGCCGCCGCGGCCCGGTCTGTGACCAGACCTCATGGTGGATCGGAGCCTGATCAACCAGGCTGTTACTGCTGGCCGCACGCAGTCCAACGTACGAATCACAGCGTGGCTGGTCAGGCACCGACTTTAGGTGCTTGTCCAGTGCCTGCTTGAAGACAGCCAGGGGTCTATTTCTAATCCCTCTTATGTAAGCTGGGAGGCAGTTGAACAGTCTTGGGCCCCTGACACTTATTGTGTTGTCCCTCAACGTGCTAGTGGCACCCCTGCTCTTCATTGGGGGGATGTTACATCGCCTGCCGAGTCTTTTGCTTTCGTAGGGAGTGACTCTTGTGTGCAAGTTTGGTACTAATCCCTCTAGGATTTTCCAAGTGTATATAATTATGTATCTCTCCCGCCTGCGTTCCAGGGAGTACAGGTTTAGGAACTTCAAGCGTTCCCAGTAGTTGAGGTGGTTTATCACAGTTATGCGTGCCGTGAAGGTTCTCTGCACATTTTCAAGGTCAGCAATTTCACCCGCCTTAAAAGGTGCATCATGGGCTTGGTATCCCTGGTTTTAAAGGTTCTCATTATCCATCCTGTCATTTTTCTAGCAGACGATTGCTACAATGTTATGGTCCTTGAAGGTGAGATCCTCCCAGGTCTTTGACATTAGTTTTTGCTCTATTGTGTAGCTGGAATTTGTTTTATACTCATATTGTTTTCTGCAGCCCATTTAAAGATTTGGTTGATGTCTGCTTGGAGTCTTGCAGTGTCTTCAACGGTGGACACTGTCATGCAGATTCGGGTGTCATCTGCAAAGGAAGACACGGCACTGTGGCTGATATCCCTGTCTATGTCCGATATGAGGATGAGGAACAAGATGGGAGCTAGTACTGTGCCTTGTGGAACAGAGCTTTCTATTTGTTAGGAAATTATAGATCCATCTACCAACTTTTCCTGTTATTCCTTTATCACGCATTTTGTGTGCTATTACACCATGGTCACACTTGTCAAAGGCTTTTGCAAAGTCTGTGTATATAACATCTGCATTCTGTTTGTCTTCTAGAGCATCCAGGACCTTGTCGTAGTGGTCCAGTAGTTGGGATAGACAGGAGCGACCTGCTCTAAACCCATGCTGCCCTGGGTTGTGTAATTGATGGTTATCTAGATGAGTGGCGATCTTGCTTCTTAGAACCCTTTCAAAGATTTTTATGATATGGGACGTTAGCGCTATTGGTCTGTAGTTCTTTGCTATTGCTTTACTGCCACCTTTGTGGAGTGGAGCTATGTCTGTTGTTTTTAGTAACTGCGGACGACCCCAGTGTCCATGCTCCTCTCCACAGGATGTTAAGCACATGATAGGGGCTTGCAGTTCTTGATGAACACTGAGTTCCTGAGTCTGGGCCTGGCAGTGCATGGCATGTCATTTATCGCCTTCGAAGTCATTTGGCGTCAGGATAATGTCAGATAGGTTTGCGTCTGCCAAGTTCTGTGGCACTCTCATAAAATTCATAGGTCTTCAACTTCAGTCTGGTTAGTGGCTCGCTAAACTGAGTCATACTGGTACTTTAGTAACTCACTCATTTCTTGCTGTCATCTATGTAGGACCAATCCCGTTTAGTAGGGGCCCAATACTGATGTTGTTTTCGATTTTGATTTCATATATATATATATATATATATATATATATATATATATATATATATATATATATATATATATATATATATATATATATATATATGCATAAAAATCATAGTAATCAGTGATATCCAAATATCAAGGGACACCTTAGAAATATGGATTCCACGCGCTTTGTGACAATCACTTTTATAGAATGGGGCTTATATAGGAAAGTTGAGATTTGAGGTGTATATTGGATATATAGAATATATAATATATGTATATATTGTATATCATTATAAATATATATAATATATAATAATTCTATATTATATATATATTATATATATATATATATATATATATAAGTGGGCCTTAGACATGGATGTGTGATGTCACCGTAGTTGTTCAATATATTTATAGATGGGTTGTAAGAGAAGTGAATGCGAGGGTGTTGGCAAGAGGTGTGGGGTTAAAAGATAAAGAATCAAATACAAAGTGGGAGTTGTCACAGTTGCTTTTTGCTGATGACACTGTGCTTTTGGGAGATTCTGAAGAGAAGTTGCAGAGGTTGGTGGATGAATTTGGTAGGGTATGTAAAAGAGGAAATTGAAAGTGAATATAGGAAAAAGTAAGGTGATGAGGATAACAAAAAGATTAGGTGACGAATGATTGGATGTCAGATTGGAGGGAGAGAGTATGGAGGAGGTGAATGTATTCAGATATTTGGGAGTGGACATGTCAGCAGATGGGTCTATGAAGGATGAGGTGAATCATAGAATTGATGAGGGGAAAAGGGTGAGTGGAGCACTGAGGAGTCTGTGGAGACAAAGAACTTTGTCCATGGAAGTAAAGAGGGGAATGTATGAGAGTATAGTTATACCAACGCTCTTATATGGGTGTGAAGCATGGGTGATGAATGTTGCAACGAGGAGAAGGCTGGAGGCAGTGGAGATGTCATGTCTGAGGTCAATGTGTAATGTGAATATAATGCAGAGAATTCGGAGTTTGCACTCTGAAGGAGGGGTGTTAATGTTGCAGTTTTATAACTGTAGTGTAAAGCACCCCTCTGGCAAGACAGTGATTGAGTGAATGATGGTGAAAATTTTTCTTTTTCGGGCCACCCTGCCGATGTGTTTTAATAATATATATATATATATATATATATATATATATATATATACATATACAATACAACTTAGATAGAAGGTTCCTAATGCAAGAGGAGTCTACAGTACTCCTTGGATACAAGGAATTTTGTATTACTACGTGACCTTCTTGTAGTGTGTTTGGTCAGGAAAAAGCTCACTGGCGTAGAGCTTTAACAGTCCGTTTGATCAGATAGTAAGCTCACTTTTGACTAGGTCATGTTGTTTACCTGGTACCGAGAGAACTTTTTTGTGGAGCTTGAGACGAGGAGCTGAGGGCAGTGTAGTATTGACGGGGATGATGCTTTGTTGTTTGTACAGCTTTATCGCCTCAATGGCTGGAGAAAGCTCTATGCAGAGTGAAACATGACTTGATAAAGCTCTACACAGAGTGAGACATGACTTGATAAAGCTCTACACATAGTGAAACATGACTTGATAAAGCTCTACACAGAGTGAAACATGACTTGATAAAGCTCTACACAGAGTGAAACATGACTTGATAAAGCTCTACACAGAGTGAAACATGACTTGATAAAGCTCTACACAGAGTGAAACATGACTTGATAAAGCTCTACACAGAGTGAAACATGACTTGATAAAGCTCTAAACAGAGCCAAACAAAGCTCACTATTCCACCTTCCTCTCGTGGCCACATATCGACGTTTGCAGAGCTCCTCTGCTCTTCAGTATTCCAGTCGTGAGCTCTAGAGCTTTGGCTGGAAATATATGACTTGTTTGAAATATTTCAGACCAGAAATTTCTGAAATATGTTGGTCGTAATGTTGTTGATGTTGATGTTGTTGATGTTGATGTTGATGTTGCTAATATTATTATTATTATTGATATTGTTATTATTATTATTATTATTATTATTATTATTATTATTATTATTATTATTATTATTATTATTATTATTATTATTATTATTATTATTATCATTATTATTATTATTATTATTATTATGTTACTATATATTATTATATATATATATATATATATATATATATATATATATATATATATATATATATATATATATATATATATATATATACCGCTGGGTCACCAGGCCATCGACACTGTCCTCATGGACAAAGTGAATGACCTGAAAAGAATGAAGAAGAGAATTAGTGATCTTGATGCCCATGATGCCCTGTATCTCCTCACAAGGTGTCTTACTATGCCAAGACTCACTTCTTGAGGTGCGCACCCTCTTTTGACAACCCAACACTCAACGAGTATGACGCACACCTGAGATCAACCTTTAAGAAGGCACTGAATCTGTCACTAGAGGATCGGCAATGGGAGCAGGCAACCCTCCCAGTGCGACTGGGAGGTATAGGGGTGCGCAAAGCAACGCAGGTATCTTTACCTGTATTTCTGTCATCGTGTTTGGTCTCCTGTGGATTAGTCAAGAGGATTGTCCCTGAACGTTTGAGAGGTGTGGTGGGAGCTCAAGACCCCAGGTTCACTGAAGCAGCCGTGTGATGGGACATCCTGGCAGACTCCTCCAGTAGACCAGATCCTCCCAGAGAGCACAAACAGTCCCACTGGGACAAGCCGATCATGGAAAAAATTGCCAACACAATGCTCACCAACGCTTCAGGAAAGGACAAAGCTGGTCTCCTAGCGGTGAAGGCACCACACTCAGGAGATTTCCTTCTAGCTGTTCCCAGTTCCTCTCTGGGGACTCGACTCGACCCACAGGCCATTCGGATTGGTGTTGCTCTTCGCCTAGCCGCCCCCATACTCACCGAACATAGGTGTATTTGCGGCAGGGCGACAGCTGATCAATTCGGACTTCATGGTCTCGTGTGTCACACATCAGAAGGGAAGTATGCTAGACATGAGGAGGTCAATGACATCATAAAGAGAAGCCTCGCCACAGCCCGTTGCCCAGCTCAACGGGAACCCCAAGTGCAGAGGTCTGATGGAAGTCAAAAGTGTCCTGATGGAGCCACTATGCTACCCTGGAAGGATGGTAAGCAGATTGCTTGGGACTACTCCTGTGCTGCCACAATGGCAGACACCTATTTGCAATACTCCATAGCCGAAGGGGGTGGAGCTGCCAGCCACAGGGAGACCCAGAAGACTCGCAAATATGAAGGCCTTCCCCCTTGCTATAACTTCATCCCAATAGGGTCGGAAACCCATGGAGCATGGAGCAAGTGTGCTCTAAAGTTTCTCAAGGAGCTGGGTGAAAAACTCATCATAGAAACCAAGGACCACAGGGCGACCAGCTTCCTCTTTCAGAGACTCAGTGTGGCGATCCAGAGGGGAAATGCCTGCAGCATTCTGGGCACGCGGCCCACTGCCGGGGAGCTGGACGAAGTATTTGACATGTAGCTCTGAGTTGTTATCTATGTTGTTTTACTCCCTATTGTATTCTTGTCATTTGTCTTGAAATAAATTTTATACATATTCAAAAGATGGGGTGGTAGGGGAAGTGGAATATTCAAATGGCTTCAGAAAGAAATCTAAATATTCTTCCTTCAAGCCTTTTATCCACTTCTCCGAGGCTATGGGACCCACAATTTACACCAGAGGTGGACCCCATCCTATATATATATATATATATATATATATATATATATATATATATATATATATATATATATATATATATATATATATATATATATATATATATATTATATTATAATATATATGCAAAACAACCACTATGAAAAAATAGAAGAATTCCAAGCGCTTTCGTGACTACTCACATTATCAAGGAACTATAAAGGAAACGTGAGAAGAAGGCTTATAAAGAGGCAGAATCCACCTCACAGTCACATCACACTAACAAAGACAACACCTCACAGTAGAGTAACATCTCACGACTCTGTGAAGAGGAACATAAGAAAGGACCTGAAACTCTTCCCAAGATTAAAATTAGTCCAATTTATCATTAAATTCTTCCCAAATTTTATTAATTATAAATGAATCCAATTTATATAAACCAAAAGAAATATTCATATTATTTTCAAAACTGCTTTTTATGAAACATGATTCTATTATATTCCTCTCAACCATGGACTTGCTTGATACAACCTTCTCAGCATTTTGAAAATCAATTGGATGGTTAAAATCTCTCACATGAATAAATAGAGCATTAGAATCTTGTCCAGTTCTAATGCTATATTTATGTTGTTTTAATCTTAGTTCAAGACTTTTACCAGTTTGTCCATAATAAACTTTATCGCATATTTTACAGGGAATCTTATAGACACATCCGTCAGCATTTTGGGGGGAATTTTTTATCAAAAGTCTTTTTACTTTATCAAGATTTTTAAATACAACTTTGATATTAAAATTCTTAAGAAAGGAAGGCATATCAACCAAGTTTTCATGGTAAGGGAGAACCAACATATTTTTGGTTGAATAAGGTTGGTTGTCCCTTTTTGGATTGTAAAAAGTTTTTCTAGCTATTTTAAAAGATTTATCAATTATGTTTCTTGGGTATTTTAAATCATTATCTATTTCATAAATTTTAGAGATTTCTTCATCTATGAACTCTGGACTACAAATGCGTAAAGCTCTCAAAAACATAGAAGAGAAAACCGACACTTTAACTCTATCTTGATGTGAAGAGTAATAGTGTACATAGGAACAATTATTTGTAGGTTTTCTGTAAATTTTAAATTTTAAATCAATGTTACCCTTAATAATAAAAACATCTAGGAAGGGCAATGAGTTATTTACTTCAAATTCAACAGTAAAATTTAAAGAATGAGCTAAGCTATTTAATTTAACAAGGAAATGGTTTATGTCTACATTCTTAGGCATAAGACACAAAATATCATCAACATATCTATACCACTTAGCTCTATTGGGAAGGATTGTGTTAAGCAATCTTGTTTCGAAAAATTCCATATATAAATTACTAAGAACAGGTGAAAGAGGATTTCCCATTGCCATACCAAACTTCTGAGTGTAAAACTCATCATTAAATACAAATTTTGCATCAACAATACAAAGTTTAATAAGTTTAATGATAGTAGGAACTGGCAATGGTAAATCGTAATTAACCAGTTCTTCAGATAAGAACTTTAGTAAATCATCAACTGGAACTTTTGTAAACAAGGAGGTAACATCAAAACTAACCATATTGAAATCATTTAAATCAGTCAAGGTGCTTAATTTATCAACTAAATCTAAGTTGTTTTTAACATTAAAATTAGAAATTTTTCCAACAATTGGGCTCAAAATATCAACAAGCCATTTAGAAAGTTTATAAGAAACTGAACCTATGGAGCTAATAATTGGTCTAACAGGATTACCAGGTTTGTGTGTTATAATTAATCCATACATATAAGGTAAAGATGGATTAGTGGAAGTAAATTTTTTAATTAATTCATCTTTGCCCTTCAATAGATGCTTTATTGTTTTATTGAAATTGCTGTTAACAGTTTCTAAGGGATTCTTTCTAAGTTTAGAATAGGTTTCAAAATCATCTAGGAGGTTATTCATTTTATCTTGGTAATCGGTTTATTTCATAATTACTATTGCATTTATTTTATCTGCTTTAGTAAGGCGCAAATTTTTATATATGGAATTTTTCGAAACAAGATTGCTTAACACAATCCTTCCCAATAGAGCTAAGTGGTATAGATATGTTGATGACATTTTGTGCCTTATGCCTAAGAATGTAGACATAAACTATTTCCTTGTTAAATTAAATAGCTTAGCTCATTCTATAAATTTTACTGTTGAATTCGAAGTAAATAACTCATTGCCCTTCCTAGATGTTTTTATTATTAAGGGTAACATTGATTTTAAATTTAAAATTTACAGAAAACCTACAAATAATTGTTCCTATGTACACTATTACTCTTCACATCAAGATAGAGTTAAAGTGTCGGTTTTTTCTTCAATGTTTTTGAGAGCTTTACGTATTTGTAGTCCAGAGTTCATAGATGAAGAAATCTCTAAAATTTATGAAATAGCTAATGATTTAAAATACCCAAGAAACATAATTGATAAATCTTTTAAAATAGCTAGAAATACTTTTTACAATCCAAAAAGGGACAACCAACCTTATTCAACCAAAAATATGTTGGTTCTCCCTTACCATGAAAACTTGGTTGATATACCTTCCTTTCTTAAGAATTTTAATATCAAAGTTGTATTTAAAAATCTTGATACAGTAAAAGACTTTTGATAAAAATTCCCCCAAAATGCTGACGGATGTGTCTATAAGATTCCCTGTAAAATATGCGATAAAGTTTATTATGGTCAAACTGGTAAAAGTCTTGAACTAAGATTAAACAACATAAATATAGCATTAGAACTGGACAAGATTCTAATGCTCTATTTATTCATGTGAGAGACTTTAACCATCCAATTGATTTTCAAAATGCTGAGAAGTTGTATCAAGCAAGTCCATGGTTGAGAGGAATATAATAGAATCATGTTTCATTAAAAGCAGTTTTGAAAATAATATGAATATTTCTTTTGGTTTATATAAATTGGATTCATTTATAATTAATAAAATTTGGGAAGAATTTAATGATAAATTGGACTAATCTTAATTCTTGGGAAGAGTTTCAGGTCCTTTCTTATGTTCCTCTTCACAGAGTCGTGAGATGTTACGCTACTGTGAGGTGTTGTCTATGTTAGTGTGATGTGACTGTGAGGTGTAGTCTGCCCTTATATAAGCCTTCTTGTCATGTTTCCTTTATAGTTCCTTGATAATGTGAGTAGTACACGATTCTATTATAGTGTTTATATATATATATATATATATATATATATATATATATATATATATATATATATATATATATATATATATATATATATATATATATATATATACGTATATATGTGTGTATGTGTGTGTATGTGTGTGTGTGTGTGTGTGTGTGTGTGTGTACTCACCTCGTTGTACTCACCTCGTTGTACTCACCTAGTTGTGGTTGCAGGGGTCGAGACATAGCTCCTGGCCCCGCCTCTTCACTGGCCGCTACTGGGTCACTCTCCCTGCGCCATGAGCTTTATCATACCTCTTCTTAAAGCTGTGTATGGAACCTGCCTCCACTACATCGCTTACCAAACTATTCCACTTCCCGACCACTCTGTGACTGAAGAAATACTTCCTAACATCCCTGTGATTCATCTGAGTCTTCAACTTCCAACTGTGTCCAACTGTGTGTGTGAGTGTATGTATGTGTGTGTGTTTGTGTGTGTGTGTGTGTGTGTGTATGCGCGCGCGCGTGTGTGTGTGTGTGGCCAAAGTAACGATACAGGATTCCATTTAGTGCCAAATCATCTGTGAGTGGAGGGCCACATTATCTGTGAGGACCTTGGAGGGCCACCCTTGCTAAGAGCATTCTCAGGTAGCACCAGTGCCACATTCGGCACCTGGTCATCCCTCTCCCTCAACCACCAATCCTCCGCTTTCTAGTTGACTTATATTTTTTTAATATGGGATCTTTAAATTATTATTATTATCATTATAGTTATTATTATTATTATTATTATTATTATTATTATTATTATTATTATTATTATTATTATAATTATTATTATTATTATTATTATTATTATTATTATTATTATTATTATTATTATTATAATTATTATTATTATTATTATAATTATTATTATTATTATTATTATAATTATTATTATTATTATTATTATTATTATTATTATTATTATTATTATTATTATTATTATTATTATTATTATTATTATTATTATTAAAATTATTATTATTACAAATAATAATAACTCTCCCTCTCTCATTTGAGTCATAAATATTTCTCACTCGTCTTCAGTGTCGTAAAATACGTGTGAGACACAATAGGAAAATTTTAAATTTTAATTTTAAATTTAAATTGTCATTTTTGTCTTTTATGAGACGAGTTGTCAGTCTTAATACACTTACATGAGTGGGAAGTGGTGAGTGGGAGGGGATGGCTAGGCTACAGCTCTTAGGCCATGAGTGGGAAGTGGTAAGTGTGGGGCTGGCTAGGCTCCATCTCCTGGGTCATGAGTGGGAAGTGGAGTGGGAGGGGATGGCTAGGCTCCAGCTCCTGGGCCATGAGTGAGAAGTGGTGAGTGTGGGGCTGGCTAGGCTCCATCTCCTGGGTCATGGTTGGGAAGTGGTGGGTGAGAGGGGCTGGTTAGGCTCCAGTTCCTGGGCCATGAGTGGGAAGTGGTGAGTGGGAGGGGATGGCTAGGCTACAGCTCTTGGGCCATGAGTGGGAAGTGGTAAGTGTGGGGCTGGCTAGGCTCCATCTCCTGGGTCATGAGTGGGAAGTGGTGAGTGGGAGGGGATGGCTAGGCTACAGCTCTTGGGCCATGAGTGGGAAGTGGTAAGTGTAGGGCTGGCTAGGCTCCATCTCCTGGGTCATGAGTGGGAAGTGGTGAGTGGGAGGGGATGGCTAGGCTCCAGCTCCTGGGCCATGAGTGGGAAGTGATGGGTGAGAGGGGTTGACTAGGCTCTAGCTTCTGAACCATTAATGGGAAGTGGTAAGTGGGAGGGGTTGGCTAGACTCCAGCTCCTGGGCCATGAGTGGGAAGTGGTGGGTGGGAGGGGTTGCCTAGGCTCCGGCTCCTGGCACATTAGTGGGAAGTGAGAGGGGTTGGCTAGGCTCCAGCTCCTGGGCCATGAGTGGGAAGTGGTGGGTGGGAGGGGTTTGTTAGGCTCCAGCTCCTGGGTAATGAATGGGAAATGATGGGTGAGAGGTGTTGACTGGTCTCTAACTTCTGAACCATGAGTGGAAAGTGGTAAGTGGGAGGGGTTGGCTAGGCTCCAGCTCCTGGGCCATGAGTGGGAAGTGGTGGGTGGGAGGTGTTTGTTAGGCTCCAGCTCCTGGGCCATGAGTGGGTAGTGGTGAGTGAAAGTTTTTAAAAAGGCTTCAGCTCCTGGGCCATGAGAGGGAAGTGGTGAGTGAGAGGGGCTAGCTAGGCTCCAGCTCCTGGACTATGAGTGGGAAGTGGTGAGTGAAAGGTTGGCTAGACTCCAGCTCCTGGGTCATGAGTGGGAAGTGGTGGGTGAAAGGGGCTGGTTAGGCTCCAGCTCCTGTGCCATGAGTGGGAAGTGATGGGTGAGAGGGGTTGACTAGGCTCTAGCTTCTGAACCATGAGTGGGAAGTGGTAAGTGGGAGGGGTTGGCTAGACTCCAGCTCCTTGGCCATGAGTGGGAAGTGGTGGGTGGGATTTATTGCCTAGGCTCCAGCTCCTGGCCCATGAGTGGGAAGTGATAGGGGTTGGCTAGGCTCCAGCTCCTGGGCAATGAGTGGAAAGTGATGGGTAGAAGGGGCTGGCTAGGCTCCAGCTCCTGGGCCATGAGTGGGAAATGGTGAGTGGGAGGGGCTAGCTAGGTTCCAGCTCCTGGGCCATGGGTGGGAAGTGAGAGGGGTTGGCTAGGCTCCAGCTCCTGGGCAATGAGTGGAAAGTGATGGGTAGGAGGGGCTGGCTAGGCTCCAGCTCCTGGGCCATGAATGGGAAATGGTGAGTGGGAGGGGCTAGCTAGGTTCCAGCTCCTGGGCCATGAGTGGGAAGTGGTGGGTGGGAGGGTTGGCTAGGCTCCAGTTCCTGGGCCATGGGTGGGTAGTGATGAGTGAAAGGTTGGCTAGGCTTCAGCTCCTGGGCCATGAGATGGAAGTGGTGAGTGAGAGGTCGGCTAGGCTCCAGCTCCTGGGCCATGAGTGGGAAGGGGTGACAGAGAGGTTGGCTAGGCTCCATCTCTTGGGCCATGAGTGAAAAATGGTGAATGAAAGAATCTTGCCTATAGCTCTAGCTCCTAGGCCATGAGTTAGAAATAGTGAATGAAAAAAGCTTTGCTAGGGCTCTAGCTCCTGGGTCATGTCATATACAGGGTGTATAAAATCTCATTTTTGTGAATAGGCTGTTAAAAGAGACCATAGGAAATTAAATGTCATGTTCTGTAAAGGTCTTTTAACAAACTCTAAAATTTCTAAGATATTTTTGTAATGATATACACGAGGAAAAGCTCTATACAGGAGGATATTAAGATAACTAGCTATATACAGGAGGGTAGTAAGATAACTAGCTCTATACAGGAGGGTAGTAAGATAACTAGCTCTATACAGGAGTGTAGTAAGATAACTAGCTCTATACAGGAGGGTAGTAAGATAACTAGCTCTATACAGGAGGGTAGTAAGATAACTAGCTCTATACAGGAGGGTAGTAAGATAACTAGCTCTATACAGGAGGGTAGTAAGATAACTAGCTCTATACAGGAGGGTAGTAAGATAACTAGCTCTATATAAAGGAGGGTAGTAACATACCTAGTTCTATACAGGAAGGTAGTAAGATAACTAGCTCTATGCAGGAGTGTAGTAAGATAACTAGCTCTATACAGGAGGGTAGTAAGATAACTAGCTCTATATAAAGGAGGGTAGTAACATACCTAGTTCTATACAGGAGGGTAGTAAGATAACTAGCTCTATGCAGGAGTGTAGTAAGATAACTAGCTCTATACAGGAGGGTAGTAAGATAACTAGCTCTATACAGGAGGATAGTAAGATAACTAGCTCTATACAGGAGTGTAGTAAGATAACTAGCTCTATACAGGAGTGTAGTAAGATAACTAGCTCTATACAGAAGGATAGTAACATAACTAGCTCTATACAGGAGTGTAGTAAGATAACTAGCTCTATACAAAAGTGTAGTAAGATAACTAGCTCTATACAGGAGGGTAGTATGATAACTAGCTCTATACAGGAGTGTAGTAAGATAACTAGCTCTACACAGGAGGATAGTAAGATAACTAGCTCTATACAGGAGGGTAGTAAGATAACTAGCTCTAAACAGGAGGATAGTAAGATAACTAGCTCTATACAGGAGTGTAGTAAGATAACTAGCTCTATACAGGAGGGTAGTAAGATAACTAGCTATATACAGGAGTGTAGTAAGATAACTAGCTCTATACAGGAGGGTAGTAAGATAACTAGCTCTATACAGGAGTGTAGTAAGATAACTAGCTCTATACAGGAGGATAGTAAGATAACTAGCTCTATACAGGAGGATAGTAAGATAACTAGCTCTATACAGGAGGATAGTAAGATACCTAGCTCTACACAGGAGGATAGTAAGATAACTAGCTCTATACAGGAGTGTAGTAAGATAACTAGCTCTATACAGGAGGATAGTAAGATAACTAGCTCTATACAGGAGTGTAGTAAGATAACTAGCTCTATACAGGAGGGTAGTAAGATAACTAGCTCTATACAGGAGTGTAGTAAGATAACTAGCTCTATACAGGAGTGTAGTAAGATAACTAGCTCTATACAGGAGGGTAGTAAGATAACTAGCTCTATACAGGAGGATAGTAACATAACTAGCTCTATACAGGAGTGTAGTAAGATAACTAGCTCTATACCGGAGTGTAGTAAGATAACTACCTCTATACAGGAGGATAGTAAGATAACTAGCTCTATACAGGAGTGTAGTAAGATACCTAGCTCTATACAGGAGTGTAGTAAGATAACTAGCTCTATACAGGAGGGTAGTAAGATAACTAGCTCTATACAGGAGGATAGTAACATAACTAGCTCTATACAGGAGTGTAGTAAGATAACTAGCTCTATACAGGAGTGTAGTAAGATAACTAGCTCTATACAGAAGGATAGTAACATAACTAGCTCTATACAAGAGTGTAGTAAGATAACTAGCTCTATACAAAAGTGTAGTAAGATAACTATCTCTATACAGGAGGGTAGTAAGATAACTATCTCTATACAGGAGTGTAGTAAGATAACTAGCTCTATACAGGAGGATAGTAAGATAACTAGCTCTATACAGGAGGGTAGTAAGATAACTAGCTCTATACAGGAGGATAGTAAGATAACTAGCTCTATACAGGAGTGTAGTAAGATAACTAGCTCTATACAGGAGGATAGTAAGATAACTAGCTCTATACAGGAGGGTAGTAAGATAACTAGCTCTACACAGGAGGGTAGTAAGATAACTAGCTCTATACAGGAGTGTAGTAAGATAACTAGCTCTATACAGGAGTGTAGTAAGATAACTAGCTCTATACAGGAGTGTAGTAAGATAACTAGCTCTATACAGGAGGGTAGTAAGATAACTAGCTCTATACAGGAGTGTAGTAAGATAACTAGCTCTATACAGGAGGATAGTAAGATAACTAGCTCTATACAGGAGGGTAGTAAGATAACTAGCTCTATACAGGAGGGTAGTAAGATAACTAGCTCTATACAGGAGTGTAGTAAGATAACTAGCTCTATACAGGAGGATAGTAAGATAACTAGCTCTATACAGGAGTGTAGTAAGATAACTAGCTCTATACAGGAGGATAGTAAGATAACTAGCTCTATACAGGAGTGTAGTAAGATAACTAGCTCTATACAGGAGGGTAGTAAGATAACTATCTCTATACAGGAGTGTAGTAAGATAACTAGCTCTATACAGGAGGATATTAAGATAACTAGCTCTATACAGGAGTGTAGTAAGATAACTAGCTCTATACAGGAGTGTAGTAAGATAACTAGCTCTATACAGGAGGATAGTAACATAACTAGCTCTATACAGGAGTGTAGTAAGATAACTAGCTCTATACAGGAGAGTAGTAAGTTAACTAGCTCTATACAGGAGTGTAGTAAGATAACTAGCTCTATACAGGAGTGTAGTAAGATAACTAGCTCTATACAGGAGTGTAGTAAGATAACTAGCTCTATACAGGAGGATAGTAACATAACTAGGTCTATACAGGAGTGTAGTAAGATAACTAGCTCTATACAGGAGTGTAGTAAGATAACTAGCTCTATACAGGAGGATAGTAACATAGCTAGCTCTATACAGGAGTGTAGTAAGATAACTAGCTCTATACAGGAGTGTAGTAACATAACTAGCTCTATACAGGAGGATAGTAACATAACTAGCTCTATGAGACACTTAGTAAGTGGTATAGTTCCTTAGGTAGAAGTTAAACTATCCTACTATAAGCTACAGTAGCTGCTGTAGCTACTGCTACAGTAGGTGCTGTTGTTACTGCTACAGTAGGTGCTGTAGTTACTGCTACAGTAAGTGTTGTAGTTACTGCTACAGTAGGTGCTGTAGTTACTGCTACAGTAGGTGCTGTAGTTACTGCTACAGTAACTGCTGTAGTTACTGCTACAGTAGGTGCTGTAGTTACTGCTACAGTAGGTGCTGTAGTTACTACTACAGTAGGTGCTGTAGTTACTGCTACAGTAGGTGCTGTAGTTACTGCTACAGTAGGTACTGTAGTTACTGCTACAGTAGGTGCTGTAGTTACTGCTACAGTAGGTGCTGTAGTTACTGCTACAGTAGGTGCTGTAGTTACTGCTACAGTAGGTGCTGTTGTTACTGCTACAGTAGGTGCTGTAGTTACTGCTACAGTAAGTGCTGTAGTTACTGCTACAGTAGGTGCTGTAGTTACTGCTACAGTAGGTGCTGTAGTTACTGCTACAGTAACTGCTGTAGTTACTGCTACAGTAGGTGCTGTAGTTACTGCTACAGTAGGTGCTGTAGTTACTACTACAGTAGGTGCTGTAGTTACTGCTACAGTAGGTGCTGTAGTTACTGTTACAGTAGGTACTTTAGTTACTGCTACAGTAGCTGCTGTAGTTACTGCTACAGTAGAACTGTAGTTACTGCTACAGTAGGTACTGTAGTTACTGCTACAGTAGCTGCTGTAGTTACTGCTACAGTAGGTGCTGTAGTTACTGCTACAGTAACTGCTGTAGTTACTGCTACAGTAGGTACTGTAGTTACTGCTACAGTAGGTGCTGTAGTTACTGCTACAGTAACTGCTGTAGTTACTGCTACAGTAAGTGTTGTAGTTACTGCTACAGTAAGTGTTGTAGTTACTACTACAGTAGGTGTTGTAGTTACTACTACAGTGACCGCTGTAGTAAGGAGAGCCTGGTACGACCAGCCAGGGGTGTGTTGAGGGTGGTGGAGAGTGACGACCTCAGATAACACCCTGAGTTACGACACTGGTCGTAACAGTGTTGGTAAACCACACCTCGTCGTAACCCCGAGATGACTTACTTCTTACTCACTCTATCATAATATTTCTTCTTCTTCTTCTTCTTCTTCTTCTTCTTCTTCTTCTTCTTCTTCTTCTTCTTCTTCTTCTTCTTCTTCTTCTTCTTCTTCTTCTTCTTTTTCTTCTTCTTCTTCTTCTTCTTCTTCTTCTTTTTCTTCTTCTTCTTCTTCTTTTTCTTCTTCTTCTGCTTCTTCTACTACTATTGCTACTACAATTATTATTATTAATATTATTATTATTATTATTATTATTATTATTATTATTATTATTATTATTATTATTATTATTATTATTATTATTATTATTATTATTATTATTATTATTATTATTATTATTATTATTATTATTATTATTATTATTATCATTATTATCATTATTATTATTATTTTTATTATTATTATTATTATTATTATTATTATTATTATCATTATTATTATTATTATTATTATTATTATTATTATTATTATTATCATTATCATTATTATTATTATTATTATTATTATTATTATTATTATTATTATTATTATTGAAGAAGCTAGGAAGCCTCAGCTTATAACGTACACTCAGGTATTATTAATGACGTAATAACTCGCTACAACGAACGAAAACTTTTCTTGAAAATCCTGTCATAAATTTTCGAATTTTTTGAGCAAGAGAATGAGATATATAAATAATGTTTATAGTCAAAGAAAGAAGATAGTGAAGGCAGAGTTTGAAGGAGGGGACGATGTATATAGGTTAAGGATTTGTCTATACACATTGAGTACTGGGCAATGTATATGTTCGAATAGCCTATATACATTGAGTGAAGGGAAATGTATATAACAATAGGGGCACTTTGCATATATTAAGTACACAGGGAATGTGTATGGGAATGTGTGTGTGTGTGTGTGTGTGTGTGTGTGTGTGTGTGTGTGTGTGTGTGTGTGTGTGTGTGTGTGTGTGGTCGCTGTATTTAGGTTACTGAAGCAGTAGTGTAAAGTTACTCAAGACTGTTCTCTGTCAGTAGACAGAGAACCCTCTGTCTTTCTGCTGTCTAGAACTGTAACATCCTCACTCATCCTTCAGAGTACAGGCACTGTACTTCCCACCTCCAGAACTGTAACATCCTCACTTATCCTTCAGAGTACAAGCACTGTACTTCCCACCTCCAGTACTGTAACATCCTCACTCATCCTTCAGAGTACAGACACTGTACTTCCCACCTCCAGAACTGTAACATCCTCACTCATCCTTCAGAGTACAAGCACTGTACTTCCCACCTCCAGAACTGTAACATCCTCACTCATCCTTCAGAGTACAGGCACTGTACTTCCCACCTCCAGAACTGTAACATCCTCACTCATCCTTCAGAGTACAAGCACTGTACTTCCCACCTCCAGAACTGTAACATCCTCACTCATCCTTCAGAGTACAGGCACTGTACTTCCCACCTCAGAACTGTAACATCCTCACT
>WNWK01013618.1:0-32500 GCA_009830355.1 Cherax destructor
TTGTAATGGTTGCAACAATGGTAGCAACCTCTTTTACGGCAGAGTTAATGGGTAGTTGTTGAGCGTCCAGTTGACCACCACACAATGGTGTCGGGAGTGAACCGTGCTCGCCTCTGTGTCATTACTCCTATTGTAATTACCTAGCTCACTCTCCAGTCTTTGAGCTACTCCTCCTTTCAAGGCAAGGGGGAGGAGAGTACCTCAGCCATTTCCTTGGATTAAACCTGATGATATCCCGCGCTCCATACGATGTATGCCCTCAGTGGATTTCGCCCTTCCTGTTGAAAAGGACACTTGTATGCAGTTAAGGATATTAAGGGAAACGTAAGTTCCTCGTCTTGTATAACATGTTCATTTTTCCACTATAATCTACTTGTCAAACATTACTATCGCATTGCTTTGTTTCGTAGGAAGTCCAGGATCTTTTCCATAATTCATGATATAACTTAACAAATGTTTGAGGACACATGTGTTGGAGAGTTATACCATGAATTAAGGAAAGATCCTGACTTAACCTTACGAAACAGGCAAAGCAAATGCGATAGTAATTATGACAAGGTAGATTATAGTGGAAAATGAACATGTTAAGGGAAGACGTTTCGTCCCGAGTGGTTTCTTCTGCCCGAGGACTGATGACGTCACTCGTGGCGAAACATTTCCTTTAATAAATGTCCTGAAGTGTACACAAGTATTCTTTCCCTACAGTTTGTCGGTATCACTATACCATTTACAACCAAGGTTTCCTATTGAATGTAATAATTGTAGTCCAGCTCTTGGGCCCGTCTCTTAGTAATAAATTGACTGGCAGACATGAACTTGATTAATCACATCCCTGAAACTATGACTTATTTCACCCTCGCCAATCTGTGTTGTCTTTTACTGTTTTGACTACGTGAAAATTATTCCTAACCTCTCTTAGGGTCATTTAAGTAGTCACTTTCCAACACTATATCCTCTTTATTCTGCTAAATTCTCTACATTACACAAAGTGATTACCTGTTTGTGATTAGATGATGAAAAAAAAACAAATGTTGTTAGGTCTTTTATTAGGTATCCCAGAAGGGAGGACTTTAAATAGTTGCCAGAAATTTTCTATTTTCTTCCTCCTACTTTGTTTTTCTTTCGCTCATAACTCGAGAACTCCTCATCCGATTTTCCTGATATTTCCTTTGCTTATGTATTGTAACGGGAGATGAATTCTTGGAGGAATTGACATGTGTATGTGCTCTATGAACCAAGTTTTGAACCCATTCCCAGCTCTGATAACTTTCAAAACCCTCAGTGGTGTAGCTTCAAACGTTCAAAAAAGTTGCTTCCTAAATTCGACGACTACTGAAAGTGATATTCAAGGTTGTAGTTGCAGACTTTACATTTTATGTGTAAGATAGTCTGAAATTTGTAATGCAGTTAAATGTTGTTATATAAATTTGAGTTCACCTCTTCAGAATGTCTTTAATATTTAATAGCTGATGCATATTACGGCCAGCATAGTACCTATTAAGTTTTGTTTGTGCCGGCAAATTTGTAAATATAGTAAAAAAAAAAGGTTGGAATCCATGCCATGATTGGAGAATGACTCTTCTGGTCGGCTTCAAATTTTTACCATCGTGTTGCTGGTGGCTGCCGTAATTTCAAATTTGCCAGTTTTATTGAATAAATAGTGATGATACTTATTTTCAATAACTAAAGAATACTGCTACTGATGGGCGTCAAAATAAGAATAATGGTACGTTCTATAAGAATTTGTTAGAAAACGTGAAATTATTGGAAGCATATCACTTTCTGGGGAATGCCTTGTCTGATCGGCTTCTTGGTGAGTTTTATTGAAAGAAAGCATTGCATTTACTTTGACTTGTGTAAATTTCAATTTGCCGCTATGATTAAAGTAAATTGTTTTCCATGTAATAGCTAAAAAATGCCTCTTTTGATCGGCTTCAAACCATAAATGCTAGTGTATCTTAATTAAAAGTATATATTTTTTGTATTAATTTTTTTCTGTGTTGCCAGTTTGCTATTTTTTGCCTTACAGGATCATAAAGAATTTTAAATAGAAAGTAAATGAGAAAAGCTAAAAAAAAAAAATAGTGTTTTAGGGCATTTTAATGTTTAACGAGGGGAGACTTGTTTATTTTTGTGACATTCTCAGGAAATTTTTCTTTTCTTTCACTAAAATTTCCGTGTTACTCGAGAACGTCTTATTCCATCGGCTTCAAATTTTCTACGCTGGTGTAATGTAACCTTGGCAAGATTCATGGGAGTATTTGCATTCTCTGTGCACAGTGTTACATAGGCCAGTTCCAAAATTTGTTTCCGTGTTATAACTGGAGAAACGCCTCTCTGATCGGCTTCAAAATTTCAACGTTGATGTATCCTTCTAAGAAGGTTGGTTTTGTTAATGGCGTGTGCAGGTGCCTTTTCGAAACTTTTAATCTCAAAATTGTATAGTATTATTTTTACATTTCATTTTTTTTGCCTTGATACTGGCTAGGGGCTCTTGATCTAAGGAATTAACCTTCTCTTTCCCTTGGATCGAATTTGAATGCCTCCCATTCCCAGGCTCTTTATGACTTTTGTGTGTTTAGCGCTTTCCTCTGAAAAAAAGATAAAACAGTTGTGAAAGACATCAGTCTTGGATGGCTGATGTATCGTATGCAGTGGATGAAAACGTTTTCTGGCTTAAGGCTTTGTTGGCACATATTTTCTTAGATTCTGTACAATAACTGAAAAATGCTTCTTCTGGTCAGCTTTAAAATTTTTAGTGCGTGTGTTTTCCTCAGAGGAAACAACCTCTGGATGTTAGGTTGTGTAAGTTATGTGGCAGTTTTATTAATCAATTTGGTTTCTGTAAAATAATTGGAGAATATCAATTCTGATCAGACATAAGTCACAGTGTTGGACGGGATTTGGTTATCTTAGATTAAATCAACATAATGTACTTTTGTGTGTCTATAACATGTGTGTGCCCTCAAGACCACGTTAAAAATTTGTATGATATGTGCACTAAGCTTAAATAAATCTTCGTCATTTGCTATACTTGCTTTCTTAAAAGCTGGTGGATTTTATTTAAAAAAACAGCTTGTATTGATTTTGGCTTGTTTAGGTCCTAATTTGCATTTTTTTTAAGAAATTAGAAATATTAATATGCTGATTTTCATGCGATAATTTCTGAGTATCGCGTCTGATTAGCTTCAACCCTTCCAAGTTGATAACTTGATAATGCAACTTCTGAAATGCTTCGAGATTAATGTGCTTGTGTATTTTAGGATATTGGTCTCTCTGAAAGAGTGGACTTAGATTTGGGCTGTGAATGTCCTAACTTGCCATTTTTCTATTGAAGAAATTTAGATAGTAGTTTCCACATGATAGCTTGTGAATGCCTCTTCTCATTTCCTTCAAATATTCAACGCTGATATTCATCTGCATTATCAGCTTATACCGCACTCTGCACTGTTCCAATCACATGCATCAAGGCCCATGGGGCTGGGGTTATGAACTACGGGGGGATACCTTTCTCGGATCGCGCAGCGACCGAAATACATCTAGTTTGTGATTAAGTTTGAGGAGAGGTAGAGGTATCCTCTAGTCTAAGTTATGGGCAGGTTAAATTTACAATGGCTACGGCGCATTAGCTTTATCATGTTCACTCACGCACCACTGAATGGAGCCACCTTCTGTTGTGTCTTTTGTCTGGCTTCTTTATAGCTCTTGTATTGACTTGGGTGGGTACGTAAGAAACATACATGATATAAGGATATTTATTAAGACGTTTCGCCCATCAGGGGCTTTATCCATCCAAGAATTTTTTTCTGTTGCTGTGAATTCGTTTATTATACCTTGCAGTATACATTTTTTGTAGTAGAACATTATGAGTTTTACTTATTTGGTATATATTATTAATTTTGAAGTTTTTACTGAGCAGTAAGTCTAGTATTAATGGTGTTTTTTTTCTCTCAGTGGCGTTGCGCCTTTAATGTTCTGATGTACACAAAATAAGGGGGTGTGCGCGCGTGCTCTCACTCGCCCGTGATTGTATGTTGCACAAGTTCGCACGAAAGAGCAAAGGAAAGTGAGATAAGATAAGCAGATATGTTTGAGTCGAAGGTTAAGAAAAAATAAATTGCTTAAATTCCCTGGAGTTCTGTTTTACGACTCTTTTGCTCTGTTACAAATAAAAATGGTGTACATGAAAAAATGGAGGAAATATATTACAAAACACGAACGACGAATATTTGTAAAGGTTTGTTAAAATCTGTTCCTAAAAATATATTGGTAAAGGTAGAGAGGGGGAGTGATAATCCTGTAGCGTGGGAAGGGAGGGAGGGAAGGTGGAGGGAGTGGCAGCCGAGAGAGGATTTAGATTTCAGATTTTGAGAGTGTGTATTTTTACCGTAGTCGTACGTGAATACTTTTATACACTTAGGGAAAATGTGTTGAGGGAATCAACACAGCTTATTCCATTTGTAACAGTTTATTGTGTAGAAACAATCTGCTGCTGTCACTTTCTCTAAGTTGATTCTTCTTTAAAGGGAGCTTAGAGGTCAACACACACACACACACCAGGAGCTGTAACTCGACCCCTGAAACTACATATTGGCGAGTACACACACCCTCACTCACACACTCACACAAATATATGAATACATGGCTTTTGAGACAAACTCACATTCAAATTTCTAAAACAGTTTAGGAAAATAAACGCGTTAGAGACACCAAGGATTACAGAGCAGCGAGTTTTCTGTTGCAGTGCATGTGCTGCGATCCAGGGAGGTAACGCTCGCTGTATCCGCCCCCTCCTCTAAGACGCTCGATGAAGGATTTGAAATATTCTTACTAAGCACATCGTTGTGCTTATAATGTAACCGTCAAGCCAGTTATACTTTATAAATTAATAAAGTATCTAGGAAAAAGAGAGGTGGTAAAATAAAATAAAAAACATTTAAATCTCAAGGAGAGAAAACAAGATTTTTGCTTGAAGACCCTTCGTTCTTTTATCTATCCGAGGCTGTCTGGTCATCATTGCCAGGAGAGGGAGAGTGCGTGCGTGTGCGTATGTGTGCGCGCGCGCCCGCGTGTGTGTGTACTCACCTATTTGTGGTTGCAGGGGTCGATACAGCTCCTGGCCCTGTGTGTGTACATAGATAAATATATATATATATATATAAATATATATATATATATATAAATATATATATATATAAATATATATATATATAAATATATATATATATATATAAATATATATATATATATATATATATATATATATATATATATATATATAATATATATATATATAAATATATATATATATAATATATATATATATATAATATATATATATATATATATATATATATATATATAAATATATATATATATATATATATATATATATATATAAAACTTGTTATTTTTTCTTATATAGCAACGCTCTTCTTGCTGAATAAAGCAAGCTAAAATTTGTGTATGCAATAATTTCGCAAAAATTATTCTGAACCTAACGAAAAAAATATTTCATTGTGTTTGTATATTATTAAATTACTGTAAACTTGTATAAAATGTATTTAGTTGGATTAGGGTAAATTAAATTGCGCTTTTTATAATAAGGTTAGGTAAGTTTCCTAAGGTGCTTCTGGTACAAAATCATTAATTTTTATATTAACATAAATGAAAAAAAAATATGTCTTTAAATATATGAGAAAATTTTAGAAGGACTTAATTTTAAATGAGTTCTTGCTAATTGACCAGTTTTACCTATTCGGCACGACATATACGTATATATATATATATATAATATATCAACACTGCACTAGCCAAGGACTCGAACCCATGTTGTACTGACCTCACTCACCATGAGGCGGGCCAGTACAACATGGGTTCACGTCCTTGGCTAGCGCAGTGTTGTTATTGATCAATACCACTCGTTCGTAGTTACAATATATATACATGGACCCCCGGTTTACGTAATTAATTCGTTCCAGAATGCTGTTCAAGTGCCGTTACCAAACGAATTTGTTCCCATAAGGAATAATGCAGATTAGATTAGTCCTTTTAGACCCCCAAAAATACACTTACAAAAGCACTTACAAAAAATACACTTACATAATTGTTCGAGTTTGGAGCAGTATGTAAACCGGGGGTCCACTATATATATTATATATAGTATATATATATATATATATATATATATATATATATATATATATATATTATATATATATATTTATATATATATATTTTCTTTCTTTTCATTTCAACAAGTCGGCCGTCTCCCACCGAGGCAGGGTGACCCAAAAAGAAAATACTTTCATCATCATTCAACACTTTCACCTCACTCGTACATAATCACTGTCTTTGCAGAGGTGCTCAGATACGCCAGCTGAGAATAAGTCCCTCCCAGCTGTCACTATCCCAGACCCCTCCTTTAAAGTGCAGGCATTTTACTTACCATTTCCAGGACTCAAGTCCAACTAAATCAATTAACTGGTTTCCCTGAATCCCTTCACAAAATGTTACCCTGCTCACACTCCAACAGCTGGTCAGGTCCCAAAAACCATTCGTCTCCATTCACTCCTATATAACATGCTCACACATGCTTGCTGGAAGTCCAAGCCCCTCGCCCACAAAACCTCCTTTACCCCCTCCCTCCAACGTTTTCGAGGACGACCCCTACCCCGCCTTCCTTCCCCTACAGATTTATACGCTCTCCAAGTCATTCTACTTTGATCCATTTTCTCTAAACGACCAAACCACCTCAACAACCCCTCTTCAGCCCTCTGACAAATACTTTTAGTAACTCCACACCTCCTAATTTCACACTCCGAATTTTCTGCATAATATTTACACCACACATTGCCCTTAGACAGGACTTCTCTACTGCCTCCAGCCGCCTCCTCGCTGCAGCATTTGCAACCCATGCTTCACACCCATATAAGAGTGTTGGTATCACTATACTTTCGTACATTCCCTTCTTTGCCTTCATGGATAACGTTTTTTGTCTCCACAGATACCTCAACGCATCACTCACCTTTTTTTCTTCATCAATTCTATGGTTAACCTCATCTTTCATAAACCCATCTGCTGACAAGTCAACTCCCAAATATCTGAAAACATTCACTTCTTCCCTAATCCCTCTCTCCAATGTGATATCCAATTTTTCTTTATTTAAATCGTTTGATACCCTCATCACCTTACTCTTATCTATGTTCACTTTCAACTTTCTACCTTTACACACCCTCCCAAATTCGTCCACTAACCTTTGCAACTTTTCTTTAGAATCTCCCATAAACACAGTATCATCAGCAAAAAGTAACTGTGTCAACTCCCATTTTGCATTTAATTCCCCATAACTTAATCCCACTCCTCTTCCCAACACCCTAGAATTTACTTCTTTTACAACCATATCTATAAATATATTAAACAACCATGGTGACATTACACATCCCTGTCTAAGACCTACTTTTACCGGGAAGTAATCTCCCTCATACACACCCTAACCTGAGCCTCACTATCCTCAAAAATTCTTTACAGCATTCAGTAACTTACTACCTATTCCATACACTTGCAACATTTGTCACATTGCTCCCCTATCCACTATCATGTGCCTTTTCTAAATCCATAAATGTAATGAAAACTTCCCTACCTTCATCTAAATACTGTTCACATATATGCTTCAATGTAAACACTTGATCTACACATCCCCTACCCACTCTAAAGCCTCCTTGCTCATCTGCAATCCTACTCTGTCTTACCTCTAATTGTTTCAATAATAACCCTACCATACACTTTACCTGGTTTACTCAGTAAACGTATTCCCCTATAATTCTTACCATCTCTTTTATCCCCCTTCCCTTTATATAAAGGAACTATACATGCTCTCTGCCAATCCCTAGGTACCTTCCCCTCTTTCATACATTTATAAAAGAACAATACCAACCACTCCAACACTATATCCCTTCCTGCTTTTAACATTTCTATCATGATCCCGTCAGTTCCAGCTGCTTTACCCCCTTTCATTCTATGTAATGCCTCACGCACCTCCCCCACACTCACATCCTGCTCTTCTTCACTCCTAAACTATGTTATACCTCCCTGGCCAGTGCATGAAATTACCGCTTCCCTTTTTTCATCGACATTTAAAAGTTCCTCAAAATATTCTCGCTATCTACCCAATACCTCCAGCTCCCCATCTACTAACTCCCCTACTCGTTTTTTAACTGACAAATCCATTCGTTCCCTAGGCTTTCTTACATTGTTTATCTCACTCCAAAAATTTTTCTTGCTTTCAGCAAAATTTCTTAACAGAGCCTCTCCTATTCTTTCATCTGCTCTTCTTTTGCACTCTCTCACCACTCTCTTCACCTTTCTTTTAGTCTCCATATACTCTGCTCTTCTATTAACACTTCTGTTTTGTAAAAACCTCTCATAAGCTACCTTTTTCTCTTTTATCGCACCCTTTACTTCTTCATTCCACCACTCCTCTTTCCTCCTGCACCCACCCTCCTATAGCCACAAACTTCTGCCCCACATTCTAATACTGCATTTTTAAAACTATCCCAACTCTCTTCATCCCCCCCCATTACTCATACTTGCACTAGCCCACCTTTCTGCCAATAGTTGCTTATATCTCACCCTAACTTCCTCCTCCCTTAGTTTATACACTTTTACCTCTCTCTTACTTGCTGTTGCCATTTTATTTTTGTTCCATCTACCTCTTACTCTTAACTGTAGCTACAACTAAATAATGATCCGATATATCCGTTGCCCCTCTATAAATATGTACATGCTGAAGCCTACCCATCAACCTTTTATCCACCAATACATAATTTAACAAACTACTTTCATTACATGCTATATCATACCTTGTATACTTATTTATCCTCTGTTTCATAAAATGTGTATTACTTATTACCAAACCTCTTTCTACACATAGCTCAATTAACGGTTCCCCATTTACATTTACCCCTGGCACCCCAAATTTACCTACTACTCTCTCCACAACATTTTTACCCACTTTAGCATTAAGATCCCCAACCACAATTACTCTCACTTGGTTCAAAACTCCCCACACACTCACTCAACATTTCCCAAAATCTCTCTCTCTCTCTCTCTCTCTCTCTCTCTCTCTCCTCTACACTTATCTCTTCTCCAGGTGCATAAACACTTACTATAACCCAGTTTTCACATCCAACCTTTATTTTACTCCACATAATCCTTGAATTTATACATTTATATTCCCTCTTTACCTGCCATAACTGATTATTCAACATTATTACCAGTCTTTCTTTAGCTCTAACTCTATTTGAAACCCCTGACTTAATCCCATTTATTTCTCCCCACTGAAACTCTCCTACCCCCTTCAGCTCTGTCTCACTTAAAGCCAGGATATCCAGACGGTTTTCTTCTTTTTCTGTTTAGCAAATCTATACAGGTAAAGGTTACTAGCCCATTGTTCCCGACATTTTAGTTGACTTTTACAACACACATGGCTTACGGAGAAAAGATTCTTATTCCACTTCCCCATGGATATGAAAGGAAAAGCAATAAGAACAAGAACTATTAAGATAAAATCAAAGAAAACTCAGATGAGTAAGTATACATAAACGTGTACATGTATATGTAGCGTTACCTAAGTGTAAGTAGAAGTAGCAAGACATACCTGAAATCTTGCATGTTTATGAGACAGAAAAAAGACACCAGCAATCCTACCATCATGTAAAACAAATACAGGCTTTCGTTTTACACTCACTTGACAGGACGGTAGTAACTCCCTGGGTGGTTGCTGTCTACCAACCTACTACCAATGTATATATATATGTCTATGTCAATAACAAATTGCGGGTAGCCGGGGGATCGAACCCGTGTTGTTTTAGCCCGCTTTGTGAGAAGAGAACGAAAATTCACGACACTCTAAACCACTGGACCATACAATTGTAGGATTGAATGGTCCAGTGGTTTAGAGCTTCGTGAATTTTCGCTCTGTTCTCACGAGGCGAGCTAAAACAACACGGGTTCGATCCCTGGATAGCGACAGTTTATTGATTAAATGCCACTTTTTTGTTGTTAAAATTTATATATATATATATATATATATATATATATATATATATATATATATATATATATATATATATATTTTGCAGAAGGGTTATCATCTCTAGGTGGATCGAAATCTTTTGCAATTGACAACACATGCCTAGGTTGAGGAGAGTGTAAATGGGTATTTACAAATGATATTTGAGGATTTCTCAATACTTGTCGTGTATGCAAGGAGTAACGCTATTCAGGTTGTTCAATACACACAACCCGCACATAGAAGAGAGGAGCTTACGACGACGTTTCGGTCCGACTTGGACCATTTACAAAGTCACACTAACACAAAGAACAGGTAGAAGGAGTATTTATAGGTAGCAGACAGGGGAGGGCACAAGAAAGTGGTGGAGGAGTAATAGTGGAAGTAGTAGTGGTAGTGAAAATAGTAGTAGTGGAGTCAGTCAAATCTACGAAAGAGGAGCACTGCAATAAAGCTGGCGGCCCGCATAGGACAACACACAGGGAAAAAATGATGAAAATAAAATAAAGGAGAAATACAGAGGAGAAAGAAGAAAGAGGAGAAGGGGGAAGAGATAGAAGGGGAAGGAATCAGGTTAAGTTATAGGTGTTCTGAAGTTTGGAGCATTTAACAATGTAATGGGAGAGGAAAGCATCTACAGAGACAAAACCAGGGCTAATATTCATACAGGGAACATTGTGTATAAGGGAGGATTCAACCAGATGGCGACTGTGAAACTTGGACGTAAGGTAAACAGTTTTAGCAGAAGACCAATCAATAGGATGACTGTGATCTCTGACATGACAGAAAAGAGCATTATTGGTGTCGGGAAGCCTAACACTATTTTTGTGCTCCCTAAGTCTGTCAGAAAGAGATCGGCCAGTTTCTCCAAAGTACTGAAGAGGACAGGAGGAACAAGAAATAGAGTAGACACCAGGAGAATCTATAGAGGGAGGGGAGGTATGAACTAGATTAGTGTGAAGAGTGTTAGTCTGGCGAAAGGTAAGTTTGATGTCAAAGTACGTTTGGCATGAGAGAAAGTAGAGTCTATGAAATGGAAAGGGTAGCCACTACCACTACTACTTCCACTATTACTCCTCCACCACTTTCTTGTGCCCTCCCCTGTCTGCTGCCTATAAATAACCCGTCTACCTGTTCTTTGTGTTAGTGTGACTTTGTTGCTCTCCCAGTTTTCCCATGTTAGTGTCTGCAAGAACCCAAATTGCAATCCTCTGTTATCCGGCCCTTTTCAGTCTATGATTTGTTGTATTCATCGGATCCTTTTTCCGATGGAACCTTTAACAAAAGTGCACTTATACGCACTGGTGTTCCATACCGTCAGCTCTATGTTCATTCTTCTCTACATTACACCGCAGCCCGTATCCACTTGAATAAGTGGTATACACACTTTTCTTTATATCTCTCCCCTTCGTGAGCATTGTCTATCCCAGATGTTGATTTTCTGGTTTCTTCCTTGCCACCACCCCTTCTATTACTTGGCGATTTTAACCCACACCATTTCCTTTGGGAAGGGTCGTATTCTGACTCCCGTGGCGTTCAGTTGGAGGAATTTCTTGCTTATCTCCCCCTCCATGTTTTAAATACGCGTACTCCTACCCATTTTGATCCCCGAACTCATTCTTTCTCCTGCATTGATCTTTCCATCTGCTCTTCATCAACTGTCCTTGACTTCACCTGGTCTGTCCTCCCGGACTTGCATGATAGCGATCATTTCCCAATCATCCTTAGGTCCACTTCGTATTCTCCACCTCCTCGTAGCCCACGCTGGCAATTTGACCGGGTGAAATTGGACCTTTACACACATCTTACTGCCTTTCATGAAGTTCCTTCCTCGTCCTCCATTGATGAGGTTTTACAGCTCTTTTCGTCCTCTGTCTTCACGGCAGCTTCACATTCTATCCCCCAAACTTCAGGCAAGCATTCTCAGAAGTGCATGCCTTGGTGGTCTCCTGCTTGTGCTCGGGCAGTATGTTTGAAATGCGCTGCGTGGGGCAGGTATCAGTATAACAGAACCACAGAAAGACTCCTTGATTTTAAGCAGAAGAGAGCAATTGCTCGCCGTGTCATACGTGACGCTAAACACACTTGCTGGCGAGATTACGTTTCTACGGTCACTTCGGCTTCCGCAATGAGTGAGTCTGGAAGAAAGTGCTGAAATTGAGTGGTAAATTCTCCCCCGACCCGGCTCCTGTTCTTCAGGTTGCCAGTGTCGATATAACACACCCTCTTGCCCTTGCCACTGAAATTGGTAATCATCTGGTCCACATTTCTCAGGGGCTCCATCTATGCCCCTCGTTCCTTTCTTCTAAGTCTGCCAGCGAGTTAAAGCCCTTAGATTGTTCTTCTCACAGAGAGGAATCTTATAATGCGCCTTTTACCCTTCAAGAACTGGAGGCAACACTCTCTGCTTGCCGATCACCGGCAGCTGGGCCAGACGGCATACATATTCGTATGCTACAGCATTAACATCAGTCTGCTCTTACTGTCCTCTTACGACTCTTTAATCTTATATGGTCGCAAGGAGTTATTCTCCAACTGTGGAAGTCTGACATTGTTCTCCCTTTTCGCAAACCGGGTACTACGGGACATGATACCTCCCACTACCGTCCCATCGCTCTTACCAGTGCAATTTGCAAGGTGATGGAACGTGTAGTTAATAAACGTTTAATGTGGTATTTATAAACGCACAGTAGTCTCTCCACTAGTCAATATGGCTTTCGTAAGGGCCGTTCTGCCATTGACCCCTTACTGCGCTTGGATACACATATTCGTAATGCCTTTGCCAATAACCACTCGGTTATCGCCATCTTTTTCGATCTTGAGAAGGCTTATGACACAACTTGGAAGTATAATGTCTTGACCCAGGCCCACTCCTTAGGCCTCCGAGGCAATCTTCGATTTTTCCTTAAGGCTTTCTTAACTGAAAGACATTTCCGTGTCCGGGTTAGTAATGAGCTTTCCCCGGACTTTGTCCAAGCTGAAGGTGTCCCCCAGGGTTGTGTTCTGAGCACAACACTCTTTCTCCTTGCTATAAATAATCTGGCATCAGTTCTCCCATCCAACATTTGGTCATCGCTTGATGTGGATGACTTTGCTATAGCTTGTGGGGGTGCTGACTGTCACCTCATTGCAGTTTCCCACCAGCATGCCGTCAACCGAGTTTCCGATTGGGCCACCTCTCACAGGTTTAAATTTTCTAGTAACAAAACTCATCTAATTACATTTACTAGACGTTCAGTGGTCTCTGATCATCCATTGTACCTATACAGCTCACGTATCCCAGAACGTGATACAGTCAGGTTTCTCGGCCTCCTGTTTGACCGTCGATTGTCCTGGAAACCTCACATTACCTCTCTGAAGGCAACTTGTCATAGCCGGCTGAACCTCCTAAAACCCTCGCACATCGTCGTGGGGGGCTGATCGTAGCACTCTCCTCCGCCTGCATTCAGCCCTAATTTTATCGAAACTCGGTTATGGTGACCAGATATATTCGGCGGCTTCCCCTGCTACTCTTTCTAGCCTTAATCCCATACATCACCAGGGATTGCGTTTATGTCTTGGTGCATTTCGTTCTTCCCCAGTTTAGAGCCTCTATGTAGAAGCGAACATTCCATCCTTGTCTGATCGTCGTGATGCACATTGCATTCGCTATTATGTTTGCTCCCATGACCTCCGCAATCCTTCCATGTATAGGATTGTCACAGATGTTAGTAGACGCTCTTGTCCGTCGCCCCTGTTTACTTCGTTACCGCTTTTTCTGGTCAATTTAAATGGACACGTTGTCCCTTGGAAGGCCACCCTTTACACACAATATATTTGTGTGTGTAAAGTTATTGATGTCATAGTGGAATATGATCGATTTTTTTATTATTGCCACGTTAATTTCGTTCAGGCTATTACAATATCAATGCTTGTAGGATTTTTTTAATGCTATAATATTGATCCTTCTGGCTGTGGACACTGTTGCGCCTGGGGGCAGTTCTTGTGCCCTCCTCTCCCTCCTTCACTCACTCCAGTGAAGACGATCCTCTGGGAACGTACTTGCTATGACATCCTCCTCTTTTCTGCAATTTTGCAAGCTCATGATGTGTTGATTGCAACACGAAAGGCCTAGAACTATCATTCTATTCCCTCCGTGGTTGTTTTGCATCCTGTATCGCTTGGTTTGCGACATTTGCATAATATATATATATATATATATATATATATATATATATATATATATATATATATATATATATATATGTCGTGCCGATTAGGTAAAACTTGCTATTTTGGCTTAAATAGCAACGCTCACATTGCCATATAAGACAAGTGAAAATTTGTGTATGCAATAATTTCGCCAAAATCATTCTGAACATAACGAAAAAAATATATTTCATTGTGTTTGTTTATTATTAATTTAATGTTAACGTATCTAAAATATATTTAGTTGGGTTTGGCTAAATTAAAGTGCGCTTGTTGTAATAAGGTTAGGTAGGTTTTCAAAGTTTCTCTTGGTACAAAATTATAAATTCTTACATTAACATAAATGAAAAAAATATATCTTTAAACGTATAAGAGAAAATTTTAGAAAGGACTTAATTTTAGATGAGTTCTTGCTAATTGACCAGTTTTACTATGACATATATATATATATTTATATATATATATATATATATATATATATATATATATATATATATATATATATATATAATCGCGAACAAACGATACAAGATTCAAAAGAACCACAGGAGGAGTTGAAAGATAGCGCTGGGCCTTTCGAGTTGCAATCAGCACATCAGGAGCTTGTAAAGTAGCAGTAATGGGGAGGGAGTCCAAATAGATGCATTCGAGGGAACGACTATAGCTAGAATGAAATGGTGTCAGGCAGACAGGTGTCAAGTGCCACAAAGATAAAGGCAAGATATTAAAAACAGTAGCAGTAGAGGCATAGAACAGTCCATGGACATTATATATTTAGTAATGACTTAGCGACCACAACATGGATGCATATACAAGCAACTAAAATACTAAAAACTCAAGACTTCAGTAGTGTCTAATTAATTCACTAGTGCATCAAGAATGTTAACTACTGGTGTGTGCAGAAAGTTAGAGGCAGTAAGCAGCGTTGAGGCCAGTCTTGTTTTTTTTTTTTTTTTTTTGGTATGAAATAATATATGCTTGACGGGAGGTGCACTTAGCTTGAAGGGCAACTAAACTATTTACACCACTTTAATTTTGCAGACTTCTCCATCAATTATGCAATGTTATAAGTTTAAATCATATAAAGCCTGCACTTGTGGAAAATCATTTTCTCTCTCTCTCTCTCTCTCTCCTCCGCTCCGTGGTACTCAGACACCATACATTTGAGATTACACAGTTGTGTCAGTGAGTGTGTCTAGTTGATCGCTCAGTGCAGGGTATTGAGTCCACGCTGATAATCAACTATGTGCACATTCCGTAGGAATGTGCACATACAAAATGGCATTAATATTCTTATGTAACTTACGTCTGGGCATATATATTCTCCCTTGAATTTCGTTTTGGAACTCAGCGCGGCTGCATCATATTTTAAAAATAATAAGATATATATTTCTTTGTGTCTTGGCTAAAGCCTGCCTCGGGAGGGAGGGTATTTGGTGTGTGCGCGCGCGCGCGCGTGCGTGCATGCATACGTACCTACGTGCGCGCTCATAGTGTCCCGGCTTCATTTTTTTTTTTTTTTTTTTTTAAATTTCATTGGTTGTAGCATTTACTACCTCATCTTTTAAGTCATTTCATTGATTTCTCTCTCTCTCTCTCTCTCTCTCTCTCTCTCTCTCTCTCTCTCTCTCTCTCTCTCTTTCTCTGCGAAGAAAAATGTTATCTCTTAGGCTGCACTTTTTCCTCAATTTACAACTGTGGCGTCTTGTTAGTCTTGCTGCAGGTACGAAGAAAGCTTTATCTACTCTTACATAACCTTTAATAACTTGTTTGTTGTTTTATATCGTGGGCATCTTCAGTGTTTTCAGTGTCAGTGTAGTCGTGTGCATCTGGAGTATATCTTCAAATATGTCTTTGTGTGCAGCAACACATTATCCACTGCTCTTATGTCATAGTACATGAATATAAAAAAAAATAATGGTGGAAAAGTTCCACTACATTAGTCTCTCTTTGTCACACACACACACACACACACACACACACACACACACACACACACACACACACACAAAGGCGACGGGGCCAGATCACATCTCTCCATGGGTCCTGATAGAGGGAGCTGAGGCGCTATGTGTACCCCTAAGAACAATATTCAACACATCTATCGAAACAGGGAGATTACCTGAGGTATGGAAGACAGCAAATGTAGTCCCAATTTTTAAAAAAGAAGACAGACATGAAGCACTAAACTACAGACCAGTGTCACTGACATGAATAGTATGCAAAGTCATGGAGAAGATTATCAGGAGAAGAGTGGTGGAACACCTAGAAAGGAATGAGCTTATCAACGACAGCCAACACTGTTCCAGGGACGCGAAATCCTGTGTCACAAAACTACTGGAGTTCTATGACAGGGTGACAGCAGTAAGACAAGAGAGAGAGAGAGAGAGGGGGTGGGTAGATTGCATTTTCTTGGAATGTAAGAAGGCGTTTGACACAGTTCCACGCAAGAGATTAGTGCAAAAGCTGGAGGACCAGGCAGGTATAACAGGGAAGGCACTCCAATGGATCAGGGAATACCTGTCAGGAAGACAGCAGCGAGTCATGGTACGTGGCGACGTGTCAGTGTGGGCGCCTGTGACGAGTGGGGTTCCACAGGGGTCAGTCCTAGGACCAGTGCTGTTTCTGGTATTTGTGAACGACATGACGGAAGGAATAGCCTCCGAAGTGTCCCTGTTTGCAGATGATGTGAAGCTGATGAGAAGAATTCAATCGGACGAGGACCAGGCAGAACTACAAAGGGATCTGGACAGGCTGCAGGCCTGGTCCAGAAATTGGCTCCTGGAGTTCAACCCCACCAAGTGCAAAGTCATGAAGATTGGGGAAGGGCAAAGAAGACCGCAGACGGAGTACAGTATAGGGGGCCAGAGACTACAAACCTCACTCAAGGAAAAAGATCTTGGGGTGAGTATAACACCAGGCACATCTCCTGAGGCGCACATCAACCAAATAACTGCTGCAGCATACGGGCGCCTAGCAAACCTAAGAACAGCATTTCGACATCTTAATAAGGAATCGTTCAGAACCCTGTGCACTGTGTACGTTAGACCCATACTGGAGTATGCAGCACCAGTTTGGAACCCACACCTAGCCAAGCACATAAAGAAACTAGAGCAAGTTCAAAGGTTTGCAACAAGACTAGTCCCGGAGCTAAGGGGTATGTCCTACGAGGAGAGGTTAAGGGAAATCGACCTGACGACACTGGAGGACAGGAGAGATAGGGGGGACATGATAACGACATATAAAATACTGAGAGGAATTGACAAGGTGGACAGAGACAGAAGTTCCAGAGATGGGACACAGCAACAAGGGGTCACAGTTGGAAGTTGAAGACTCAGATGAATCACAGGGATGTTAGGAAGTATTTCTTCAGTCACAGAGTGGTCAGGAAGCGGAATAGCTTGGGAAGTGATGTAGTGAAGGCAGGATCCATTCATAGCTTCAAGAAGAGGTATGATAAGGCTCATGGCGAAGGGAGAGGGAAGAGGCGGGGCCAGGAGCTATGACTCGACCCTTCGACCACAACTAGGTGAGTACACACACACACACATACACACGCAGACACATACACGGGGGGATCTGGACAGGCTGCAGGCCTGGTCCAGCAACTGGCTCCTGGAGTTCAACCCCACCAAGTGCAAAGTCATGAAGATCGGGGAAGGGCAAAGAAGACCGCAGACAGATTACAGTCTAGGGGGCCAAAGACTACAAACCTCACTCAAGGAAAAGGATCTATGGGGTGTGTATAATACCGAGCACATCTCCTGAGGCGCATATCAACGAAATAACTGCTGCAGCATATGGGCGACCAGCGAATCTAAGAATAGCATTCCGACATCTCAGTAAGGAGTCGTTCAGGACTCTGTACACCGTGTAAGTCAGGCCCATATTGAAGAATGCAGCTCCAGTTTTTAACCCACATCTTGCCAAGCACGTCAGGATATTAGAGAAAGTGCAAAGGTTTGCAGTGAGACTAGTCCCGGAGCTGAGGGGCATGTCATACGAGGAGAGGAGGTTAAGGGAACTCGACCTGACAAAACTGGAGGACAGCGACATATAAAATACTGAGAGGAATCGACAAGGTGGACAGATACAGGATGTTCCAGAGATGGGACACAGCAACAAGGGGGCAAAATTGGAAGTTAAAGACTCGGATGAGACATAGGGATGTTAGGAAGTATTTCTTCAGTGAGAGCTGTCAGGAATGGAATAGTCTGGAAAGTGAGGTAGTGGCGGCAGGTATCATACATAGCTTCTTTAAGAAGAGGTATGATAAAGCTTACGGAAAAGGGATAGTAAACCTAGTGGCGACCAGTGAAGAGGCGGGGCCAGGATCTATGACTCGACCCCTGCAACCATAATTAGGTGATTGTACACACACACACACACACAAAATTGATTAGGACAAGTATTAATTCACATTTAACATACAAGTTAAATAAGAGACTCTATACTACATTTCGGTTCGCTCTGTGTTCTCAAGTTGCGAGTGACAGTGGTCTATGACGGACCTAAACATCGCGTAAAGTTTCCCCTTTAATTAAATTATATTGTGACTTTTGTTCTTCCCAAATACCGTGTTTCAAGCCAGCTAGCATGAGCTCCTCCTACTAACAGAATAACTAAAACATGGAAGTAAAGATTGTGTGTGAAATTTAGTGGTATGTTTATGTAGTCCAAGGGAATTAATGGGTCGATTTTGGAGAATATACATCTATAACTTCAAGAATATTGCCACTGAAACCCATAGTTGTCGTTGGTTTGCGGGAGTGGTATACATTTATTAAGCCAAGGAATTGAAGATATCCTATCCTCTCTAGTATCAAACCTGATTACTTCCCGTTCCGCACACACTGATTGATCCATAAGGGTTTAGTGTTTCTAGTTACTGTGACACGCTTCATCAGAGGAGGATTCAAGATTCACCACGTGTACATGAGCATCTTACAGGCAGTAGATGTACAGGAAATAAAAAAACCCACTGTCAACTGGATACCAAGCCACATTGGTATCCAAGGAAACGAGGCTGCAGACGATGCAATCATAATAGATAGTAGGGATGAACACTGAATGGCTTCAACTCATCCTCAGACTTTTTTTTTACCGTTCGGTAGAAAACGCTCGCTTTAAGATATTACTCTCTGTATCATATTATAAATGGTATGCATTTTCTCCAAGTTGATGGGTAAGACGGATGTCACTTATGCATCTTTGCCGAAAGGTTTCGCTTTTGCAGGAGTCTTCAGCCGAATACAGGCGATTATAAAACTGGAGACAGCAGTAGAAGTGGTGAGGTAATCAGTCCATCAGCCATGATAGGTGGTGGTCACATTTAAGCAATCACTTTTTGATTTTTTATTGTTTATTAATCATACATATATGTAGGTTAATATAAGCAAACCTAACTGAGAATGGCAGTTATTAAACTTTTGTAATATTTCGAGCTCGAGGAATGAACGAAGGTTAAGTCGTTCAAATATATATATATATATATATATATATATATATATATATATATATATATATATATATATATACACGCTCTAATTAGAGAAGAGTTTGTGTACCCATACTGATCTCCCTAATACAAATTAGACAAATGGTTTAAAACTGGTCGACAAATTAGACAAATGGTCCAAAACACTGGTCGACAAATTAGACAAATGGTCCAAAACACTGGTCGACAAATTAGACAAATGGTCCAAAACACTGGTGGACATTCGAGAGAGCATAAACTATGCATCAGGATGATAACTGTGGTACTGTGACGAGGTTTAAGAGATCCATCTACCACCTGCCTGCACAGACCTTAAAAGACATCAGCACACAGTTGTTCACCAGCTGCACATTAACTGCTGCACTAGAAAATGACTGAGACTTGAACAACAGAGCAACGCCAGAACTATCACTGCTACGTTACCAGGTGATGCTTTCAAGGAAGCAGGCAAAACTACAGCGGTTATTAATACATTTATTGAAGATAGCTTTCGCTCCCACCAGGGATGTTCTTCAGTCCAGTGACAAAAAAAGCTCCTGGTGGGTGATACTTACCCCTCATTGAATGTCTGAATGCCCGCATTCGTGTCTTTCACACAGTTGAGTTACTTAGCTGTTTTAACATTTTAGGTTCAAGAGGCGCGTGAGTTTCCCTCTCTCCTAATATCATGTTTATTTTTCCCCTATAATCTACCTTGTCCATAATTATCGCATTTGCTTTGTCTGTTTCGTAAGGTGAAGTCCAGGATCTTTCCTTAATTCATGTTATAACTTAGCAGAGGTCTGTGCTTCGCTCACACCTCTGCAACACAATTGTCCTCAAAGATTTGTTAAGTTATACCATGAATTAAGGAGAGATCCTGGACTTCACCTTACGAAAGCAGACAAAGCAAATTCGATAATAATTATGGACAAGGTAGATTATCGGGGGAAAATAACATATTAGAAGACAGGGGAACTGACGTGCCCCTTAAATAGTAAAATGCTACAAAAATTACAATGGAAATAAGTCAGTTTGTCTGATTTTCTTGGGTTATCCTAAGTAATCTACACATATGTTGTTATGTATGATAATTTATGTAACTGTATTTATGTATAGCTGTACGTGAATAAACTTGCTTCTCTACGTACTCGCCAGTGTTAACCACCAAGTTTGACTGCCACCCACTCTTATATTATTCTTAACGGTAAAGGACTTAAGGACATTGATGACCATCATAATGGCATATCCACCCCACCATAACCCCCCCCTACCCCCCCCGCCTCACCAAATAAAGTAGCGTTAACGTATAAATATTAAGCCGAGGCACTGGTGGGGTGAAGAGAGCCAAGTGCTCTACCACTGACACAGTCTATGACCATGTGTCGAGGACACATCTTTGTAAGCTGTGACACAATCTGTGACCATGTGTCGAGGATACATCTATGTAAGCTGTGACACAATCTATGCCCATGTGTCGAGGACACATCTGTTTTAAGCTGCCACACAATCTTTATGATACTCTTAACGCTAGAGAGGTATTCACGGGGGTGGGTCGTGAAATACAATCATGTTAAACGTCACATTCACCTCATCGATTGTTACTTCGTATGTTCCTCAATATCAACAGTAAATTCCGATTAGAATGATTATATTGCAATATTTATCCTTAGCGGGTACAGCGTACCCGGGTATACCGGATGAACAAAGTTTCTAGAAGTATACCTCACTGGGATTAACGAGTCATTGAAATAGTCATGACACGATCAAGACCCGTCTCAACTAATGTCTCCTGATGAATTAACAAACATCAAAGAAGAAAAAGTAAGTCTTAAAAATCCTCTTTGGTTCAAGTAATGGCGAATATGAACATAGGTGTTATATTTAATTACCGCCGGGTAGGGAGGTGGGGTGTTGGAGGAAGTGGAGGTAAGGGGTAGATGTAAGAGGGAGGCGGTGGGGGAAGGGTTAGGAGCCAGAGTGAAGGGAAAGGTGCGGGGAGGGGATAAGGGGGTACAAGCGTGGGGAAAGGTGGTAGAGATGTTGGGGAGGGGGTAGAAGTGTGAAGCTAATAAGGCAGAGTAGTGTAGGAAGGGGAAAAGATAGCTGGGAAGGGAAGGAGCCAGAGAGAGAGAGAGAGAGAGAGAGAGAGAGAGAGGAGGAGGAGGAGGAGGAGGAGGAGGAGGGAGTCGAGTCGCTTACAAGGGGGATCCCCTGCTATACACAAGGAAAGTGCATCTTTAAAAAGGATTCAATTTCCGAGAGTAAAAAGATGTAGGTTACATCTCTCCGGGATCTTTTTTCGCTTAACTCTTTTTCTTTTTTTTTTCTTCACTCTTCTTCCTCTTCCTCTCTTTCTTCTTGATATTGGTGTTTGGATGTGGGGGTATTTGATGTTTTGCTAGTGTGTGTGCGCGCGCGCGCGTGTGTATATGTATATATATATATATATATGTATGTATGTATTTGTGTGTGCGTGTATGTGTATATGTATGTGTGTTTGTGTGTGTGTGTGCGCGCGTGCGTGTGTACAAAATGAATGAATATATATATATATATATATATTATATATATATATATAAAATATATATATATATATATATATATATATATATATACACACATAATACACTGTTATACCCCACGGAATATTTCTTTACGCGGCTGTAACAATTTAACCTTAACTGAATGTTATGAAATTTATTACATCAGACGTGAACTAAATTCTGCACGTTACATTGCTGTTTGGAATGTCGAATTTAGTCTAGCAGTGGAATGAAGCATGTGAGTATTTTGGATTTCAGGAAAATTGCACAAGTTAGGAGGCTTGTTTTTGCAGGATGGATGAGAGGGGGGTTGCTTGTGGTGGGGGAGGCATATTTTGTTTCCAGGGGTGTTGCTGGTGGGGGACATGTTGATAATAGAGGGGTGTAAGATATTAAAATTTTCGTATAATGTCCATTGTGACCAGCGTTCCTAACTTGTTGCCGTCATTTATGTCGACGCTATACCGATGTTTACCAGTATAGCACATGAGTTACTACTGCAGCTGTGTCGATGTTTACCAGTATAGCACATGAGTTACTACTGCAGCTATGTCGATGTTTACCAGTATAGCACATGAGCTACTACTGCAGCAGTGTCGATGTTTACCAGTATAGCACATGAGTTACTACTGCAGCTATGTCGATGTTTACCAGTATAGCACATGAGTTACTACTGCAGCTATGTCGATGTTTACCAGTATAGCACATGAGTTACTACTGCAGCAGTGTCGATGTTTACCAGTATAGCACATGAGTTACTACTGCAGCTATGTCGATGTTTACCAGTATAGCACATGAGTTACTACTGCAGCAGTGTCGATGTTTACCAGTATAGCACATGAGTTACTACTGCAGCTATGTCGATGTTTACCAGTATAGCACATGAGTTACTACTGCAGCTATGTCGATGTTTACCAGTATAGCACATGAGTTACTACTGCAGCTGTGTCGATGTTTACCAGTATAGCACATGAGTTACTACTGCAGCAGTGTCGATGTTTACCAGTATAGCACATGAGTTACTACTGCAGCTATGTCGATGTTTACCAGTATAGCACATGAGTTACTACTGCAGCTATGTCGATGTTTACCAGTATAGCACATGAGTTACTACTGCAGCAGTGTCGATGTTTACCAGTATAGCACATGAGTTACTACTGCAGCTATGTCGATGTTTACCAGTATAGCACATGAGTTACTACTGCAGCTGTGTCGATGTTTACCAGTATAGCACATGAGTTACTACTGCAGCTATGTCGATGTTTACCAGTATAGCACATGAGTTACTACTGCAGCTATGTCGATGTTTACCAGTATAGCACGTGAGTTACTACTGCAGCTGTGTCGATGTTTACCAGTATAGCACGTGAGTTACTACTGCAGCTATGTCGATGTTTACCAGTATAGCACGTGAGTTACTACTGCAGCTGTGTCGATGTTTACCAGTATAGCACGTGAGTTACTACTGCAGCTATGTCGATGTTTACCAGTATAGCACATGAGTTACTACTGCAGCAGTGTCGATGTTTACCAGTATAGCACATGAGTTACTACTGCAGCTGTGTCGATGTTTACCAGTATAGCACGTGAGTTACTACTGCAGCTATGTCGATGTTTACCAGTATAGCACATGAGTTACTACTGCAGCTGTGTCGATGTTTACCAGTATAGCACATGAGTTACTACTGCAGCAGTGTCGATGTTTACCAGTATAGCACATGAGTTACTACTGCAGCTGTGTCGATGTTTACCAGTATAGCACGTGAGTTACTACTGCAGCTATGTCGATGTTTACCAGTATAGCACATGAGTTACTACTGCAGCAGTGTCGATGTTTACCAGTATAGCACGTGAGTTACTACTGCAGCTGTGTCGATGTTTACCAGTATAGCACGTGAGTTACTACTGCAGCTGTGTCGATGTTTACCAGTATAGCACATGAGTTACTACTGCAGCTGTGTCGATGTTTACCAGTATAGCACATGAGTTACTACTGCAGCAGTGTCGATGTTTACCAGTATAGCACGTGAGTTACTACTGCAACAGTGTCGATGTTTACCAGTATAGCACATGAGTTACTACTGCAGCTGTGTCGATGTTTACCAGTATAGCACATGAGTTACTACTGCAGCAGTGCCGATGTTTACCAGTATAGCACATGATTTACTACTGCAGCAGTGCCGATGTTTACCAGTATAGCACATGAGTTTCTACTGCAGCAGTGTCGATGTTTACCAGTATAGCACATGAGTTACTACTGCAGCTATACCGATGTTTACCAGTATAGCACGTGAGTTACTACTGCAGCTGTGTCGATGTTTACCAGTATAGCACATGAGTTACTACTGCAGCTATGTCGATGTTTACCAGTATAGCACGTGAGTTACTACTGCAGCTGTGTCGATGTTTACCAGTATAGCACATGAGTTACTACTGCAGCTGTGTCGATGTTTACCAGTATAGCACATGAGTTACTACTGCAGCTGTGTCGATGTTTACCAGTATAGCACATGAGTTACTACTGCAGCTATGTCGATGTTTACCAGTATAGCACGTGAGTTACTACTGCAGCTATGTCGATGTTTACCAGTATAGCACATGAGTTACTACTGCAGCAGTGTCGATGTTTACCAGTATAGCACATGAGTTACTACTGCAGCTATGCCGATGTTTACCAGTATAGCACATGAGTTACTACTGCAGCAATGTCGATGTTTACCAGTATAGCACATGAGTTACTACTGCAGCAGTGTCGATGTTTACCAGTATAGCACATGAGTTACTACTGCAGCTATGTCGATGTTTACCAGTATAGCACATGAGCTACTACTGCAGCAGTGTCGATGTTTACCAGTATAGCACGTGAGTTACTACTGCAGCTGTGTCGATGTTTACCAGTATAGCACATGAGTTACTACTGCAGCAGTGTCGATGTTTACCAGTATAGCACGTGAGTTACTACTGCAGCTGTGTCGATGTTTACCAGTATAGCACATGAGTTACTACTGCAGCTGTGCCGATGTTTACCAGTATAGCACATGAGTTACTACTGCAGCAGTGTCGATGTTTACCAGTATAGCACATGAGTTACTACTGCAGCAGTGTCGATGTTTAAAAGTATAGCACGTGAGTTACTACTGCAGCTGTGTCGATGTTTACCAGTATAGCACATGAGTTACTACTGCAGCTGTGTCGATGTTTACCAGTATAGCACATGAGTTACTACTGCAGCAGTGTCGATGTTTAAAAGTATAGCACGTGAGTTACTACTGCAGCTGTGTCGATGTTTACCAGTATAGCACGTGAGTTACTACTGCAGCTGTGTCGATGTTTACCAGTATAGCACATGAGTTACTACTGCAGCTGTGTCGATGTTTACCAGTATAGCACGTGAGTTACTACTGCAGCTATGTCGATGTTTACCAGTATAGCACATGAGTTACTACTGCAGCTATGTCGATGTTTACCAGTATAGCACATGAGTTACTACTGCAGCTATGTCGATGTTTACCAGTATAGCACATAAGTTACTACCACAGTTGTTTCGATGTTTACCAGTATAACACACCAGTTACTGCTGCAGTTGTCTCATCTGTGTCACTTCACCCTCTCAGGTATTGGAGTTTTTGTAGTAATTTGCAAAAAGTTATCCACGTCCTTTTGTGGGCATTTACACTCTACTTGCTTAGCATATTCTAGTTATCTAAGTATTCTTGTAGACATGTACATTAATTTTTAATTTTGTTTCCTGCATCATCTACAAGCATATTCATATAGCTATTTATTTCTTCTGCTAAATGGTTTATATAAATTAAAATATTGTCGGGGCCAGTAGTGATCCTTGGGGGATCTCACTAATAACGTTTCTGCGAGTACATTTTTCCATTTATCTCTTGATGTAGCTTCTTGTCTTATAGAAATGTTTCATAAATTGTATTTGCTTGTCTTGTATTCCACCTACAATATATTTTGCAGTTCTAGATTAGTCTTTCATGAGGTATTTATCAAAATATCTTCTGACATCTAAGTAAATATAATCTTTGCTAGAGGCTATATGCATTGAAGTGTATATCTGTGTGTATACATAAACATATTAATTAAAATATTCTTGATGTTATTGTACTGGTGAAATCCAGCCAATAATCATCCACGTGCAGTCAGTAGGGTTTGCTTAGCAGTTGTACAATATACTCACCGATTTAAACGCAAGACTGTCAAACAGAATATTGGACGGGGGACACGAACTGTGGTCCAGGCATATAGGCTACGGGGCACTTTTAGAGTCTGTCCAATCAAGTCCTCTGAGCATCTGGTACATTGTTATGATTTTCCTGTTCCTTTCCTCTAAGGTCGCCATAGATCAGCCCTCTCAAGCTCGTGGACAACTGTTATTACTTTTTGTATGTCGTAAAAGTTTAAATGTTTGAATATATACGGGCTCCAAGCAAGTGATTCTTACTCTGATAGGTTCCTAAAATTTGGTCTCAGGTTTACCAGTCGAGCATATTCTGCTGACACTACTCTGTTGATGTTCGCTACTGACGATATGCTGGGTACAGTGCTTACCCTTCTCTTTCTTCATTGTTGCATCATGTGTTTCCCCAGCATATACTCTCCAGTCTTCTTTCACTTATCTCGATTTTCATAACTTTGCACATGCTGGGATTGAATTCCAATAGCCATTTTTCTGGTCGTCGCTACAGTATGTCCAAGTTGTCTTTTATTCTTTCTATGTTTTTTTCTAGTATTTCTCATTAGCTACGCATTATCTGCAAAAATTAAATATAAATAAATACCTTCCGCATGTCGTCAGGATCATTATTGGTCCTAGCACTGGGCCTTGTGGGACCTCGCTAATCACATCCGCTCATCTTGATATATCATCTCTTTCTCTCTGTCTCCTTCACCTTAGGCATTCTATCGAGTGTAATACAATTCCCGGTTATCCCTGCTTGCTCTTCTGGTTTGTTTAGCAGTTTACCTGTTAGAAGAATTATATATGGGGAGAGTGAACTATAGTTAGCGTCTGAAATATATTAGGTATTGCTGAGTTCAGGGGTTTGTTGAGAAGTGGGTTACCCTCCTACCATCACTGCTGGGGACGATGCTCTGGCAGCTTTCTGTGATTTGTCTCAGCTTGTTGCTGTCTTTTTGTTATTCCCCGCAGTTCTTCCCTCTGTGCTTTTGGCCTGTCTTTAAATACAACTGTATCAACTGTTTCTTTAAACTTCTAATGCAAGTACCCCGCATCAATTTTCCTGATACCCCAGGATACCTCGTGACGATGCATCATAAGAAATAAAAATCAATGTCTGGTACACAAATACATATGGTAAAGTAAAATTGATGAATTAAATTAATGAAGAGATTTTCAATGACATGATACACACAGATCAGATGAAATTAACATTAATTGAAGGCAGTTGTGCTTGGGGTATTAGCCGATTCTTAACAAATTTCAAATTTACCTTATTGCCGCCTTTCTTCCTGGACTTTCTAAGATGTACCCCACCATTTTATTACTGCATTTTCTTACCTGCTTCAATTTCATTTCATTTCAGCCTCCTTAAGGACGTAAATCAGCAGTGGTTTTTCCATGTCCCCCAGAACTGTGTCCTCAGTCGTATCTAGCTCTGTCAGCTGACTATCGAATAACTTCATGCACAATCTGGTCTTCTGTCAACATGTCCGCAAATATCTTTTTTTTTTTCTGTCACGTCGTCGGCTCTCCCATTCCCATCAATTGTTTAACGCCCCCTCTCAGTTTTGCCATCTCTGCCTCCATTTACTGAGCGCTTTGTTCAAACACGTTCATCCTTCTCTCTTGTTCTTCCTTTTGTTGTTTGTATTGTTTGAAACCTTTCCTGTGTGTGTGCGTGTGCTTGAGTGTGTTCGCGCATATGTGTGTGTGTGTACACATGTACACATGAGTTAGAGAAGTCGAGTCATCCCTACACTTTCACTACTTGGCAGTTCTGCCATTACACTTTGTGTCATGTCCACTTTGATATGCTAATTTATTGCTCTCATAAAACATCATGCAAGAAAAAAAGAATTTCAGATTCCAGACGTTTTCATGTTTTTTTTATTAGGGAAGTGAATACATTTTCCGGGAGTGTGTTAAATATTTGCCTTTATGATTCGCGTCTTTCCCGGGACTTTGAATAATGAATATAATGAATGTCGAGAAGGAATATACATTTGTATATATTTCTTAGTGTTGGTCTGTAGTCATTTATGTTTATTGCCTCTGAGAGCTTTGTTTGGCTATCTTGGGTAAAATAATGATGTGGTGTGCCTATAATTTAAGTTGAAATTTAAAATATGTGTGTGTATATATATATATATATATGTCGTGCCGAATAGGTAAAACTTGAGATTTATGGTTAAATAGCAGCACTCTTCTTGCCGAATAAGGCAAGCGAACAATTGTGTATGCAATAATTTCGCAAAAATCAATCTGAACCTAACGAAAAAAATATATTTCATTTTGTTTGTTTATTATTAAATTATTGTAAACTTGTCTAAAATATATTTAGTTGGATTAGGCTAAATTAAATTGAGCTTGTTATAATAAGGTTAGGTAAGTTCTTTAAGGTTCTTTTGGTACAAAATTATTAATTTTTACATTAACATAAATGGAAAAAAATCTTTAAACGTATAAGAATTTCTTTTAGAAAGGACTTAATTTTAAACGAGTTCTTGCTAATTGACCAATTTTACCTATTCGGCACGACTATATATATATATATATATATATATATATATATATATATATATATATATATATATATATATATATATATATATATATATAATGTGTGTGTGGCGTGTGTCTTGTTATAGGATTATAATTACACCAAATTATTTTGGAATATAATTATAACCCTAGTCCCTTTAGCCGAATTACTAACAATCAGTTTTCCCATAAGCAAAATATTAATTGTTCCCGTAAGTGGAATATTGCTCTATTCATCCCCCATTAACCGAAATATTACCTATTCATGCTCTATTAAACGAAATATTACCTATTCATGCCCCATTAACCGAAATATTGACTATACAAGTCCTGTTTTCCAAAATATTGTCACTCCATGTCCTGTTATCCAAAATATTGACTATCGAGGCCCCGTTAGCGGAAATATTGAGTGTGGCAGGTGGTAGTTAAGCAAGATAGTAACATCACGGACGATTGACTTGGAGAATTGCGAGCAAATATCTGGAGGCGAGCTTTGGCGCCGCTGTTTCTCCCCAAGTGACATTTTCTTTTGTACTCCACAGTCCACACTGGATCGTTAGCTGTGTGCGCGCGCGCTCCGTGTTCTGCTCACGAATTGTCTTTGCAGGGGTTGAGAAACAGCTCCTGACCTCTTATCTTGGGTTTGTTTAGCCGATGTCAAGTGGACTCTAGCCTTCTGTAATCTATCGTACCTGTTCTTAAAGCTGTGAACGGAGGGAGCATCCACCATCTCGTCTAGCTCATTCCAATTTTGAATCACTCTGAGGTTAAAGAATTTATTTCTAACGTCCGTAAAGCTCATCTGTCTTTATCTTCTACCTGTACCCTCTTGTTACTGTTACAGCTTGTCTGATCCTCTCAGGATTTTATACGTCGTGATCATATCCTCTAGTCATCAGATTCAGTTCTTTGAGTGTGGATATCGCATTTCCTTGGGCTCCGGGATAAGCCTTTTTTGTAAACTTTTGAACCTTCAATTGCTTTTGTACGTACTTAAATCAGACGTAGTTTCTATGCTGGGGCTGCGTACTTCATAACCGGCCTTACGTAGCTTGTGTAGAGTTGATTGTTTAGTTCCTGAATGAGATCCTAAGATTTGTCAGTCTTGTGTATGCTGCCAGTGTCATCCGGCTTGTGTGTTTCTTTGCTGAAATGTTGGTCACGTGAAAAAATGCGAAATATCAAACATTTTTCATTTCATATGACTTCAGATTTTTCTCAAATTTCCCCTTAAAATGCAGTTGAGAGAGGAAGTTTGGTTTATTCATCCTAACGTTTCTAGTTTCCAACTTAACATTTAACGGGAAACCCTTATGAAAAGCTTTCCTGATGCCTAAATAAATACAATTATCCCATTTATTTCCTTCAACAATTTTCATAATATATATAATAAATTTGATTCACATGAATTTTCAGACGGGAACCCAAATTATTTACTAGTTAGTACGTCATCTTCTCTCCACTTTAAAATATGTTTACAATAACACTTGGTCTTGCGTCTCATGTTTACAATAACACTTGGTCTTGCGTCTCATGTTTACAATAACACTTGGTCTTGCGTCTCATGTTTACAATAACACTTGGTCTTGCGTCTCATGTTTACAATAACACTTGGTCTTGCGTCTCATGTTTACAATAACACTTGGTCTTGCGTCTCATGTTTACAATAACACTTGGTCTTGCGTCTCATGTTTACAATAACACTTGGTCTTGCGTCTCATGTTTACAATAACACTTGGTCTTGCGTCTCATGTTTACAGTAACACTTGGTCTTGCGTCTCATTTTTATTAATATTATCACAATGTGTGTGCCATCCTTCGCCTGTCTGCCAATTTTCTCAACTTTTAGTGATCCTCAATAAATTTCAAAGTACATATCATACCCGAATATACCTGGAGGGTTGAATTCCCCCCCCCCCGTGGCCAGAGTATACCTGGAGGGTTGACCCCCCGTGGCCAGAGTATACCTGGAGGGTTGACCCCCGTGGCCAGAGTATGCCTGGAGGGTTGACCCCCGTGGCCAGAGCATGCCTGGAGGGTTGACCCCCCGTGGCCAGAGTATGCCTGGAGGGTTGACCCCCGTGGCCAGAGTATACCTGGAGGGTTGACCCCCCCGGTGGCCAGAGTATACCTGGAATGTTGACCCCCGGTGGCCAGAGTATACCTGGAGGGTTGACGCCCCCCGTGGCCAGAGTATACCTGGAGGGTTGAACCCCCCGTGGCCAGAGTATACCTGGAGGGTTGAACCCCCCGTGGCCAGAGTATACCTGGAGGGTTGACCCCCCCGGTGCCCAGAGTATACCTGGAGGGTTGACCTCCCCCGTGGCCAGGTCAATGGCCAGCATAATATTCATTGTGGTAACTGTTGCTTTTTTTTCTTGTTAATATACAGAGGTAATTTCTTTACTTCTTCAGTTATTTCAATATCCTCCATTTCATTTATCTCTGAGATTCATTTTTTTTATTTCATTTTAATAAATATCTTTTATAAGCACACACTCTGAAGCTTCCTGATTAATACCTCGCACATTTCTTCCTCAATTTCAGTGAATTTGTCGTAATCCTTTATACTTTGGATTTTGTCTTGAATATTTAGTTTCCTTTTTTTTAGAAATCTCAATAAAAGATTTGGTTCTACCATGCTCTTGTACGCTATTTCTTTTTCAAAATTTCTTCATCTTTCTTAAATTTGTATAGTGATATCTTGCTTCGTTGAATCTGGGTTGTTTTGCTTAACCCATTTCCTATGTTTGTTATAAGTTCTTTCTCAAAGCTTTCTTTGACCTTCCTTTAAATAATCATTTATTATTTTGTTTTATACCCCTTTTGGAATAAGCTGCTTGATTTTATTGTAATATGTTACACAACTCTACATATTTTTAAATATGGCCCTTGTAATATTTTAATCCATTTAGTTTTGTTAAAATTCTTATTTATAATCTAGTCGTTCCTATTTGTTTCTTTTTAATTCCCTAAATCATACATAAGAGAACGTTATGATCATTCTTTCTAAATTTACATAGTTTATGTTGAAAATTCCTTACTCTGTTCCAATGTAGAAATACTGTCTAGTGTTATAAACCTTGGTAATTGATATCAACAAATTGATTTAAAAAGACAAGTGATTAAACACTAGTGACTAGGACATATTAGAAAACGTTTCGAAATGACATATATAGGCGGAGAGTATGGGGGGTAAGTAACTCCTAGTGACATGAAAAATGTCATATGTAAGATGACGGATAGACAATGAGGTTATGTGATCACATAATCTCATTGTCTACCTGTCCTCATGTCATATATGGCATATATTCAGGTTATTATGTGTCACTCACATCCACTCTCCGCCTACATATATATTGTCATTTTAATCTCTCTCTATTAGAAATGATCAAGGTCCCAGGATCGAAACCTTTCCTAATAAATATACCCTAGTGTTTGCTCACGTGTCTTTTTATACCACTATGGCTAGTGTTGAG
>WNWK01013618.1:37500-54547 GCA_009830355.1 Cherax destructor
GTCCTCGAAAAGGTTGGAGGGAGTGGTAAAGGAGGTTTTGTGGGCGAGGGGCTTGGACTTCCAGCAAGCCTATGTTAGCGTGTTAGATAGGAGTGAATGGAGACGAATGGTTTTTGGGACCTGACAAGCTGTTGGAGTGTGAGCAGGGTAATATTTTGTGAAGGGATTCAGGGAAACCAGTTAATTGATTTAGTTGGACTTGAGTCCTGGAAATGGGAAGTACAATGCCTGCACTTTAAAGGAGGGGTCTGGGATAGTGACAGTTGGGAGGGACTTATTCTCAGCTGTCGTATCTGAGCTCCTCTGCAAAGACAGTGATTATGTATGAGTGAGGTGAAAGTGTTGAATGATGATGAAAGTATTTTCTTTTTGGTGATTTTCTTTCTTTTTGGGTCACCCTGCCTCGGTGGGAGACGGCCGACTTGTTGAGAAAAAAAAATATATATATCGTGCCGAGAATAGGTAAAACTGGTCAATTAGCAAAAAACTCATTTAAAATTAAGTCCTTTTCTTAATGTTTCTCTGATACATTTAAAGATATATATTTTTCATTTATGGTAATGTAAAAATTAATAATTTTTACCAAAAAGAACCTTAGAAAACTTACCTAACCTAGTTATTATAAGCACAATTTAATTTAGCCTAAACCAACTAAATATTTTTTAGATAAGTTTACAGTAATTTAATAATAAACAAACACAATGAAATATATTTTATTCGTTAGGTTCAGAATGATTTTTGCGAAATTACTGCATACACAAATTTTCGCTTGCCTTATTCAGGAAGAATATAGTATATATATATATATAATCACAGTGACGTGAAAATTTGTGATACAAGTATAGTGATGGTGGTGGTAGTTTATGTAGTGATGGTGCATGTAGTGATGGTGGTGGTAGTGTATGTAGTGGTGGTGTTGCATGTAGTGGTGGTTTTGCACGTGACTGGTACAGCAAGGGTCAAGTACACACAACCTTCTCTTCCTCTATAACTTATATTAATTACACGCTCTCCATCACTTATACTGTGCTCAGATTTGGCCAGCGGTCTTGTGCTTTCTTGCTGGTTAATACTTCACTATTATGTGATGAGGTAATACAAGAAGAAACGTATTGAAATGCAATTGCTCTGTGGGTCGTCAGTTAAATTCGTGCGAGGTGCTCTCCGTTTTTATAGGGAGATGTGTCTTCATGAGCCCCTGTGGAACGAGGTAGTTAGAATCAATTTATTACGTTGTATTACCAATTAGGCCCGGGACTATGTGCAAGTAAATCTGTAATGGCGCATGATTTGCTGCACACTACAGCAGGTAATGTACCTTGGCTTTAATTAATAGCTCCCCGCCCCCTCCTCCCGTCTCTCGGTAAAGTCCGGGGTCAAAATTTGAGTTTATCTTAACGATGTACTTCATGATGGTGTGTGTTCACCAAGTTGTGTTTATAGGGGTCGATTCACAGCTCCTGGCTCCGCCTTATCTACCGTCTTCACAGATTTCTGGCCTCCTGAATTTGTGTGAACACGTACATGTACTCACCTTATTGTAGTTGCAGGGGTCGAATCTCAGCTTCTGGGCCCTTTTTGGGCTTTCTGCATCTTGGCTTTACTTCCCTGGTTAGTCCTGTCATATCTACGGAGCCTGCCTTCACAACTTCGTCGTCCAAGTCATTCCATTTCATGCCTACATCTCTATGACTCGTTTGTCTGTTTACTTTCAACTGTACCCTCGTTTTCCCTTGCCTTGCCCTAGTCTATCCCTCTCCTCCCTATTAAGTCGCCTGAGTATTTTATGAATCGTTATTATAGCTTCCCCTCGTTATTCTACCCGCTAATGTCTTTATTTCCTTCACAGTTTCCTCGTTACCTCATTAGCTTCCATACTAATTTCTTCGCAAATTTCTACCCTTTGTCCGGGATTCTTGACATGTTTGGTTCAGGTGGGGGTGGCATGCATACTCCAAGATGGGCATGACACTGCTCGTATAGACGATTGTTTGTCAAGATTCCCGAAACGTGATCTTTGACTCTCCAATCGTGCACTCACTGGAAAGGTTATTCGGTTGATATCCGCCTCTGGAGATATGCTCGACACTATGTTTTCCTTTGAATCCTTCCTGAGTGAGGAATGATTCAAACCCACACACAGTTATGAAAACCAAGTTTTCATAACTGTGTGTGTGATATACTGTAGCTACTCTTGTTGTTGTTACTAGTCCATATGGTATACTAGTAAGCTTGTCCCAAACCTTCCCCACTACTCCCTCTCCCCCTTCCTTTCCCAGTCTCTCTCTCTCTTTCCCCTCGCTTTCCCTCTTTCTCCCTTTACCTCTCTCTCTCCCTCTCTTTCTCCCTTTACCCCTCTTTCTCTCGTTTTATAAATCCCACTTAACAAGAGAGGAATGGTGGGATGGTGCATGGATGTTGCTGGGATTGAAAGGGATTCTGTCATTTTGCTTGGCTATGATTTTCCTTTTTTTATTGATTTCCTTAGATTGCTTTTTATCTTTATTGGAATTTTGTTAGTGTGACTGCCTAGGGACTTTGCTAGCATGAGTGCCTGGGAGTGTTGTTAGTGTGAATGCCATGTGACTTTGTTAGTGTGACTGCCCGAAGATTTTTTTTAGTGCAATTAATGACTGCCTAGGACTTTAGTGAGTGTTACTAGTCTTAATAATTTTGTTAGCAAAGTTCTAGGCCTTTTGTTAGTGTGAGAGCTTGGATAAAGATTTAATGCTCTGCTAGAGGTATTTACCTTTAATATTAAGATCGTATTTCCATGCTTCGTAATATTTACCGCGTTAACTCCTCTGTGAAAGTAGAAATATTTTTTCGCTAGGTAATATTTACCACTTTAACTCTTCAGTGAGACGTGGTAATATTATAAGATTGAAACTGAGGAATATTTAATATTTATGAGAGATAATGTGCTGCCTGTGTTGTGTTTGAGGGGGTCGAGACACCTACTTACCTCACCAATACTTACTGAATTCTGCCTTCCAAGGCTGGCATACCTACTCCTGAAGCTGCGAGGGAAGTTTGCCTCTGCTGCTTCCTCATCTAACTTATTCCATTTCTCTACCAGCCTGAGACTCACTGACATCCCTAATCTCCAGCGACAAAAATAAATTTGCATGTATGTCTGACTTTTTATGGAAGGCTTGCAAGCTTAGCTTTTAAAGCAACGAAAGTTTTTTTACCAAACCGATTTAAATTCATTGTTGCGATAACTTACCTAAAGGGTGTTTCGGGGGGAGGAGAGGGGAAGATTCGTCTCCTCCCACCGTGGTCCTGTCCCAGAACAATTCCTGGTTGCTGGTTGCAAGCAGCCCGCACGTAGGAGGAGGAAAGTTATGACGACGTTTCGGTCCGACTTGGACCATTAACTAGTCACACACTAATACAAGGTAAGGAAACCAGTATATATACGAGAGGGAAGGGACGGGACAGAGAGAGGAAGAAAGAAGTTAAAATAGTCGTGGTAGATGTAATGCTGATTGTGGAAAAAGCAATAGTAATAGTGGAAGTAGAAGTGGAAGTAGTAGTAGAGTCTAAAATCCAACGTACGCCTAACAGCCCAGCTGACTAAGAACTGGCTTGTGTATAACTGGGATATTGGGTGTACAAGATTGCCGTGTATCAGTAGTGAGCGAGTAGAAATAGCTTTCATCATTTTAGTGTGAGAGTTTCTTGCTTGTTTATCTCTATAAGAATGTGTGGCGTCAGTATATAGCTCGCAGTAGGAAACTTGATCATTTTAGTGTCTCGTATTGTCTCAGATTATTCCAGTCTGACTAAATAAGAACTGTCAGAGTGGTAATGGATGTTTATTGTAGCAGCGTGCGAAGCTGGCTAGCTGGGGCGCCGTGGTGGTCCTGTGTGTGTGCACGCGCGCGTGTGTTTGCGCGTGCGGGCGTGTGTGTGTGTGTGTACTCACCTAGTTGTGGTTGTAGGGGTCGATTCACAGCTCCTGGCCCCGCCTCTTCACTGGTCACTACTAGGTCACTCTTCCTGCTCCATGAGCTTTATCATACCTCTTCTTAAAGCTGTGTATGGATCCTGCCTCCACTACATCACTTCCCAGACTATTCCACTTTCTGACAACTCTGTGACTGAAGAAATACTTCCTAACATCCCTGTGATTCATCTGAGTCTTCAACTTCCAATTGTGACCCCTTGTTGCTGTGTCCCATCTCTGGAACATCCTGTCTCTATTCACCTTGCCAATTCCTCTCAGTATTTTATATGTCGTTATCATATTCCCCCTATCTCTCCTGTCCTCCAGTGTCGTCAGGTCGATTTCCCGTAACCTCTCCTCGTAGGACATGCCCCTTAGCTCCGGAACTAGACTCGTTGCAAACCTTTGCACTTTCTCTAATTTCCGTACGTGCTTGGCTAAGTGTGGGTTCCAAACTGGTGCTGCATACTCCAATACAGGCCTGACATACACAGTGTACAGGGTCCTGAACGATTCCTTATTAAGATGTCGGAATGCTGTTCTTAGGTTTGTTAGGCGCCCATATTCTGCAGCAGCTATTTGGTTAATGTGCGCCTCAGGAGATGTGCCTGGTGTTATACTCACCCCAAGATCCTTTTCCTTGAGTGAGGTTTGTAGTATCTTGATCCCCCTAGACTGTACTCCGTCTGCGGTCTTCTTTGCCCTTCCCCAATCTTCATGGTGGGGTTGAACTCCAGGAGCCAGTTTCTGGACCAGGCCTGCAGCCTGTCCAGATCCCTTTGTAGTTCTGCCTGGTCCTCGTCTGAATTTTTCTCATCAACTTCACATCATCTGCAAACAGGGGCACTTCTGCGTTTATTCCTTCCGTCATGTCGTTCACATATACTAGAAACAGCACCGGTCCTAGGACTGACCCCTGTGGAACCCCGCTCGTCACAGGTGCCCACTCTGACACTTCATCTTGTACCTTGACTCTGTTGTCTTCCCGACAGGTATTCCCTTATCCATTGCAGCTCCTTCCCTGTTATACCTGCCTAGTTCTCCAGCTTATGCACTAATCTCTTGGGTGGAACTGTATCAAAAGCCTTCTTACAGTCCAAGAAAACGAAATCAACCCACCCCTCTTTCTTCTCTTACTGCTGTCACCCTGTCATAGAACTCCATTAGGTTTGTGATACAGGATTTCCCATCCCTGAAACCGTGCTGGTTGTCGCTGATAAGCTCTTTCCTTTCTAGGTGCTCCACCACTCTTCTGATAATCTTCTCCATGACTTTGCATACTATACATGTCAGTGACACTGGTCTATAGTTTAATGCTTAGTGTCTGTCTCCTTTTTTTTTTTAAAAATTGGGACTACATTTGCTGTCTTCCATACCCGAGGTAGTCGCCCTGTTTCGATAGATATGTTGAAGATTGTTGTTAGTGGCACGCACAACGCCTCTGCTTCTTCTCTCAGGAGCTATGGAGAGATGTTATCCGGCCCCATCACCATTGAGGTGTCTAGCTAGCTTAGCACCCTGTGTGTGTGTGTGTGATTGTGCTGTGTTGCGCTGTTGTGTGTGAAGTGAAATGTTGTCAAGGAGTCCCGATTGCGATGATCAATGATCGAATCTCAGATCCTGGTCCCGCCTCTTTAACCTACAATCACCATTATCGGTTCTTGGCCTCATACCAACTGTCAGACGTACTGTGTAGGTAGTTTGTCACCACCTCCTCATGTAGCTCATTCCACTTATCACTCTCGCCAGTGTACCTCGCATTTCAGCCTGTCTCTGTCTGCTCAGTTCATCATCTGAGCATCTTGTATGTTGCAGTCATTTCTCCCCCTGGTTCTATCTTCTAAAATCGTAAGGTTTAGTTCTTTTAGTCTTTCCTTATGTTTGTGTTCGTTTTGCGTCCGTGTGTGCGCCAGTCCCATTCATTGATGCGGGGGACTGATGTCCCTGCACCCACTTTGTGTAGTGTGGGGGACTCATGCCCTGGCACCCTTGTGTGGTGTGGGGAACTTGTGCCCTGTACCCACCTAGTGTAGTGCGGGGGACTAGTGTCCCTGCACCCTCCTCGTGTGGTGTGGGGGACTCATGCCCCTGCACCCACCTTGTGTGGTGTGGGGCCACACATGCTCCTGCACCCACCTTGTGTAGTGTGGGGTCACACATGCCCCTGCATGTACGAGTCTTCCACACCCAAATGAGGTGTTGGGGAGTCATGCTCCCACGTCAGTCTTATCAAGAGGCAAGTGTATGTATCTTATCTGAAATTACTTACGGGGAGCCAGTAGGTGCCAGCGATCATGTGGTACCAGGCTTTGAGTAATTGGTGGAGGAAATGAGTAACAGAAAATGAAAGTTCGCAAGAGGAGAAACTGATGGTATGAGGAATTTTCTGAGAGAAGTAAAATGTGAAAGGGAATTGAAGGGCAAGACTGTACAAGAAAGGATAGAGTAAATAGAGTTAGAGTGCCAAGAAGCAAGGGAAAAATTCATGCCAAATATGAAGAAGAGAAACAGAAAAATGGAGCAGATGGTTCAATCGGGAAAGTAGAGAGGTCAAAGGAAAGTATAAAATAGAATAATACACCAACAATAGTCACTTAGGAGAGAGAAAGTAATGACGACTTTTCGGTCCGACTTTGACCATTGACAAATAAAACTGAAGTTAGATGAGAAGAAGGCCAGAATATATACTAGAGGGGCGGGCAAAAATAGTAGTAGAAGTATTTAAAGTGGAAGAAGTAGTAGTAGTAGTAGAAGTGGCAGTAGAGCAGCCGTGATAAAAAGTAGAAATAAGAATGTAGCAGTAGTATAAATGGAAACTAGGGAAAAAAATTGCAGATATTGTAGTGGTAATGAAGAAATAACAGCAGCAATAGTAGTACTAGTAGAGTATCCGGAGTGGTGGTGGTAGTGCATAAGAACAAAAGAACAGAGGAACACTGTAGGAGAGCTATTGTCCCACGGGCATAGAACAAAAACTCTGCCAGACAAAAACCCCATAGGACAGAACCCACCAAGCAGAAGACAAGAAAGCCAATGAAAATACAGGAAATGTGATAAAGTAAGGAGAGGAGGCAAAGGCCAGTTCAAGTTATGAGTATTCTAAAGTTTAGAACGTTTGACAACGTAATGAGAAAGGCGGCATCTGCAGACACAAAGCCAGAACTAGGGTTCATGTTAGGAATGGTATGTACAAAGGTTTCTTCGACAAGACGGCGTCTGTGAAGGCTTGAAGAAGGGGAGACAGTTTTAGCATGGAATTAAAGAAATATTGAGCAAATCAAATTGCAGAAAACCAGGATACAAGCGAGATAGAAGCGAATACACAAGACTAAGAAGGGGAGGTGAAAGACAGTTTGAAAATGATATACTGTACCATCAGAGGCCAAAAGAGAACTAAAGCTACTTCACGGCTACATAAGAAAAAGAGATAATTGTGAAGGACCATATGGTAAACCTTTGGGAGGATGGAACTCTCGATGAGGTCTTTACTCTTCACAGAAGGAAGTTGAGAGCTTCCGCAATGCACTATAGTTCGAAGAGATGAAGTATCAGCGTAACAAAAGAACTTATTAGACCATTAAATGAGCTCGACATAACAAAAATAATGGGATCAAAGTGCATAGCTCCATTGGTACTGAGAGGAGGAGCCGAACGACTGTCTGACCCAGTAACAAAGGTACTCAACCAGTCTCTCCACTCAGGACAATTGCCAGAAAATTGTAAAAAGGCAAATAAAATAAAAAAAAACAATCATCAGGCACTGAATTACAGACCAGTATCTTTAACATACGTACTATCAAAAGTTATGTAGAAGATAGTAAGAAAGCTGATACTGGAACCTGCAAAGAAGAAAAGTCTTTACAGAAAACCAACGTTGATTTAGGGATGGAAAATCCTCTCTTACGAATTTGCTGGTGTTCTATGCCAAAGTCGGAAAAGTAAGAGAGTGATGGGTGGATTGTAAGAAAGCATTTAATGCAGTACCACTCCAGAGATAGTCCAGAAATGAGAGAAACAGGCAGACTACAGGACAGAGTTCTCTAGTGGGTCAGAAAGTACCTGAATGACATAAAGCAGTAGTAAGGGATGACACATCAGAACGGGAGAAGTAACGAATAGAGTTCTGAAAGTAGTAAGTATTAGGACTGCTACTGATCCCAATATATGTAAACGACTTACCAGAAGAGATTGAGTCCTGTATCAAACAAGTGGTTTTTCGAGTTCAACCCGAACAAATGCAAGGTCATGCGAGTTTGTTCAGGTGAGGGCAGACTGGACACAGAATATAGCATGGGAGGAGGGAAGTTATAAATATCAGAGTGAAAAGGATCTGGAGTAAATATAACACCAAGCATACCGCTGAAACTATACAAAAAAATTAATAATGTCAGCAATATGTGTAAGATTAGATAACCTCAACAGTATTCAGGAACATGAATAAAGAATTCTTCAGAACCTTGTATTTGACATAACGTACGTGGCCCCAGCATGGAGCCAACCCCTTGTCTAGAACGTGAATAAACTCTAAAAGGTTTAAACGTTTGCAACCATGCTAATATCAAAACTGAGATGAATACTCTATGAGAGGTTGTATTAAATGAATCTGACGATCTTGGCAGAGACGACAAGGAGAGACGAGGAATTACTCCATACAAAATCGTAAAAGAAATTGCTTAGGCAAATAGGGACCAGGATCAAGGGGACACAAGCGGAAACTGAAGACAAATAAGCCATTGGTATGTAAGGAAATATTACTTCTGCCTCAAGGTGGTTGAGAGATGGAATGACTCGAATGAGGAAGTGGTGGAGACAAACTCAGTACACAGCTTCAAGAGAAGCTATGATGAGGCCCAAGAGGCCAAAAATCAGTGAAGCCAATAAAGGTACTCTAGGAGGCGAACCAGGAGTACAAATCGGCGAGTGTACACACACATACACGTACACACACACACGTACACACACACGTTTGGAACTCACATCTAGCCAAGCACATAAAGAAGCTAGAGAAAGTGCAAAGGTTTGCAACAAGACTAGTCCCGGAGCTAAGGGGTATGTCCTACGAGGAGAGGTTAAGGGAAATCGACCTGACGACATTGGAGGACAGGAGAGATAGGGGGGACATGATAACGACATATAAGATACTGAGAGGAATTGCCAAGGTGGACAGAGACAGAATGCTCCAGAGATGGGACACAGCAACAAGGGGACACAGTTGGAAGTTGAAGACTCAGATGAATCACAAGGATGTTAGGAAGTATTTTTTCAGTCATAGAGTGGTCGGGAAGTGGAATAGCTTGGGAAGCGATGTAGTGGAGGCAGGAGACATGATAACGACCTACAAAATACTGCAGGGAATCGACAAGGTAGATAGTGACAGGATGTTCCAGAGAGGGAACACAGAAACAAGGGGACACAACTGGAAGCTGAAGACTCAGATGAGTCAAAGGGATGTTAGGAAACACTTCTTCAGCCATAGAGTAGTTAGGAAGTGGAATAGTCTAGCGAACGATATAATGGAGGCGGGAACCATACATAGTTTTAAGACAAGGTATGATAAAGCTCATGGAGCAGGGAGAGAAGAGACCCAGTAGCGGACAGCGAAGAGGCAGGGCCAGGAGCTGAGTCTAGACCCCTGCAACCACAATTAGGTGAGTGTACACACACACACGTACACACACACACACGTATACACACACACGTACACACACACGTACACACACACGTACACACACGTACACATACACACGTACACACACACACGTACACACACACACGTACACACACACGTACACACACACGTACACACACACACGTACGTACACACACACGTACACACACACACGTACGTACACACACACACGTACGTACACACACACACACACACACACACAAAGGAGCCAGAGAAATTTATGAATAATATATAAGGCGAGAGGATATTGTGTCGTGTGCCTGGGTCCCCATCCCTCCTCCCTGCCTACACCACTCCCACCCTTCCCTCCACCTTCCAAACACCACCTACACACCACCTCCCTCACACCACCACCCTCACACCACCTCCCTCTCACCACCCTCACACCACTTCCCAAACACCACCACCCTCACACCACCTCCCACACACCACCTTCCACGCACCACCTCCCTCACACCACCTCCCACACACCACCTCCCTCACTCAACCTCCAACACACCACCTCCCTCACACCACCACCCTCACACCACCACCTCCCTCACACCACCACCCTCACACCACCACCTCCCTCACACCACCTCCCTCACACCACCACCTCCCTCACACCACTTCCCACACACCACCTCCCACACACCACCTCCCACACACCACCTCCCACACACCACTTCCCACACACCACTTCCCACACACCACTTCCCACACACCACTTCCCACACACCACCTCCCACACACCACCTCCCACACACCACCTCCACACACCACCACCCACACACCACCACCCACACACCACCACCCACACACCACCACCCACACCACCTCCCACACACCACCTCCCCCACACCATCAACACTGTCACTGAACCTTTCTGAAGTTAGGATCAAGTTTTGAATGTCTTGTTAAATTGCACAGACAAAGTTTGTAGATAACATAAGATGGTGGTGGAGGTGTGCCTTTCCCTCCACTAGGATCGCTTCCCTCCACTACCAGCCTTTCACTCCACTACCAGCCTTTCCCTCCACTACCAGCCTTTCCCTCCACTACCAGCCTTTCCCTCCACTATCAGCGCTTCCCTCCACTACCAGCCTTTCACTCCACTACTAGTCTTTCCCTCCAGTACCAGCCTTTCCCTCCACTACCAGCCTTTCCCTCCACTACCAGCCTTTCACTTCACTGCCAGTCTTTCCTTCCACTACCAGCGCTTCCCTCCACTACCAGCCTTTCCCTCCACTACCAGCCTTTCCCTCCACTACCAGCCTTTCCCTCTACTACCAGCCTTTTCCTCTACTACCATCCTTTCCCTCCACTACCAGCCTTTCACTCCACTGCCAGTCTTTCCTTCCACTACCAGCCTTTCCCTCCACTACCAGCCTTTCCCTCTACTACCAGCCTTTCCCTCTACTACCAGCCTTTCCCTCTACTACCATCCTTTCCCTCCACTACCAGCCTTTCACTCCACTACCAGTCTTTCCCTCCACTACCAGCCTTTCCCTCCACTACCAGCCTTTCCCTCCACTATCAGCGCTTCCCTCCACTACCAGCCTTTCACTCCACTACTAGTCTTTCCCTCCAGTACCAGCCTTTCCCTCCACTACCAGCCTTTCCCTCCACTACCAGCCTTTCACTTCACTGCCAGTCTTTCCTTCCACTACCAGCGCTTCCCTCCACTACCAGCCTTTCACTCCACTACCAGCCTTTCCCTCCACTACCAGCCTTTCCCTCCACTACCAGCCTTTCCCTCCACTATCAGCGCTTCCCTCCACTACCAGCCTTTCACTCCACTACTAGTCTTTCCCTCCAGTACCAGCCTTTCCCTCCACTACCAGCCTTTCCCTCCACTACCAGCCTTTCACTCCACTGCCAGTCTTTCCTTCCACTACCAGCGCTTCCCTCCACTACCAGCTTTTCCCTAAACTACCAGCCCTTCCTTCCACTATTAGTCCTTCCCTTCACTACCAGCGCTTCCCTCCACTACCAGCCTTTCCCTAAACTACCAGCCCTTCCTTCCACTATTAGTCCTTCCCTCCACTGTCAGCGCTTCTCTCCACTACCAACCTTTCCCTCCACTACCAGCCCTTCCTTCCAATACCAGTCCTTCCCTCCACTACCAGCTCTTCCCTCCACTACCAGACCATCGTTAGTTCAAACATTATACTTCCTCGGGCACAAACGATAGCTTCAAAAATCTCTTACAAAGAAGTACAAAGTGGGACTGGCACGAGCTCTGTGTCTGACCAGGGTGGATTTTGAGCGAGAATTTCATACTGGTCACAAATATTAGATTATTATTATTATAAAAATGCCATATGATGACCCACAGCTGAAGCTTTTGGTCATCTGACCGAGAACTTCCGCTGGCTTACCGGTCCACCTCTTTAAAGATCATGATTAAGATTATAGCCATTCGATAATTGATGTAAAAATGCGGAGGTGTTGGGAGACAACCATAACGCAGATATGGTCTTCACGGATTTCACGAAGGAATTTGATTAATGCTGTCATGCAGTGATTCTATATGAGGCGATACGTATAATAGGGAGAATATGCAAAATTGATATTCAGATATCTGACAAATTGAAGATTTTGAGTGGTAGTAAAAGCAAATTGTAAGATTTACAAAGTAAAAAGGTCAGTACCTCAAGAACGTCGTTGTTACTTGCCCTTATAGCGGACATTGATAAAAACATTTGCCATAGCTTCGTATCATCATTGGTCGACGATACTAAACTAAGCATGAAAATCACCTCTGTAGAATACACGGTAAAAATGCAAGATTGTATTAGCAAATTCTTTCAGCGGGCGGTAGAGATTAACATGTTCAGTGATGACAGGTTCCAACTGCTGAGATACGGAAGGATTGGCACTGTATGCAACACCTAAGTTTTCAGGTAGACACAAATACAGTTACATAGATTATCATACATAGCAGCATATGTGTAGAGAACCCAGGATAACCCAAAAAGTCAGACAGAGAATCACCAATTAAAATTGAAGGAAGATGTGAAGAGCCTGACTTAATAATATCAGCTGACCAATCTTTTATAGAACACATTTAGTCAAATATCACGAATCAAGGAAAAAGGCTTCAATAATAATGAGAATTTTTAAAACAAGAGAAATAGTACCAATATTGACACTATTCAGATCACTTGTGCTCTCTCGCTTAGAGTACTGTTAAGTATTGACGGCCCCATTCAAGGTGAGAGATAAGAACCGGAACAGATACAGAAGCCATTTATGGCACGCATAGAGCCAATAAACCATTGAAATTACTGCGAACTCCTCTAAATCCTAAATATATACTCACTGGACAAGAAGAGAGAGAGATACACAATAAAATATACGTAAAAGATACTTGACGGCCTGGTCCCAAATTTCCACTTTGTCATAACACTATACTTGAGTGAGAAATATGGGAGAAAATGTAAAAGTATCCCCAGTGAAACACTGCAGAAACATAGGTAGAAGACTAAGAGGAACTTCGACAAGGATGTCTGCCAGGTGCCAGATTAGGTTGTGATGAATATGTGGGGATAGGGGGGCTGCCAGTAGCAACACCTTATTTGACCAGCTAAGCACCAGACGAGCTCGGCCCAGGGCTGGGCTACGCGAGTAGGAAACTTTCGAACCCGTCAACGGTACCATTGCTACAAAACTACAAGACCATAGCTGCAAGACTTTAGCTACATGACCGTAGCTACATGACCTCAGCTACAAGACTCTAGCTAAAGAGCATAGATAGCTGCAAGATTATGACCACAACCTGACCATAGCTTAAAGACTATAGCTACATTAATAGTTCAATCAATGGTTGGTCACACCAAGACAAGACAAGTGCACGACAAGAGCTTGTCTCTGTTAGTAATTAACCTGGAACGTGGCCGCTCTGTGAGCTACGTGGCAGCCAGCCCCGCCACACACACTCCCAACCTACTCTCATCTCTGTTGCTACGGGTACTTCACGCTTCTACAATACTAGTATTATTACCACTTACTACCACCACCTCCTCCACAACCACTACCAAACACCGACACTATTGCAACTCTTTATCACCACCACCACCACCACTACTACTACTACTACTACTACTACTACATCACTTAGGCCAACCCTACTTACACTTATGCTGCTGACTGTCTACCACCACAATCAACACGACTACTAAAACTCAGATGCGGTATACACGGATTTTGCAAGAGCGTTTGACAAATGCGATCATGGTGTGATTGCACAATTCCTGCATAACAATTCCTGTTATGCCTAACAGTAATGGTAGGCAAATGGATTTTCAACTTTTTGACAAATAGACCACAAAGAATAGTAAATAGAGCAAAATCCAACATTAGCAAGCTCAGTACCCCAAGGCACGGTCCTGGCGCCTCTTCTCTTTATCCTCATAGCAGACAAATAAAAACACTGGCCACGGTTTCATATCATTTGCGGATAATACCAAAATAATCATAAAAATCACCTCGGTAGAAAACAAAAACAAAAAAAATAAAGGAAGATATAAGCAGGGTGTGCCAGTGTGCCGTGGAGAACAACGTGACGTTAGTGGTGACATATTCCTGCTGGTTGTTGAAACATGACAAAATAGCGCGCGGAAAGAGACAGATTTTGTGTAAGCTTTCTTGAACCACCTGTCAGTTAGAGAAAATAGCTCACATACATAAAAATACGAAGATAAGTTGTCTTTATATTTCGTCCTCCATCTGAGGTCCTTTTCAGCTTCTGAAGAGAACCTGTGTTGAAGATTGAAATATATAGCCATCTATTCATTTTGTTTCCATGTGGATTATTGTCTTATGGCTCATTTTGTCAGTGTGGAATAAAGGTTCATTGATTCCAAATATAGAATGAGGATTCATTAATTCAAAATGTGGGATGATGGTTCATTGATTAAAAACGTGGTTATGGCTTGCGGGTTCGTTATTTCGAGGCTCCACCCACTGGTTCACTGCCCCACCCGTGATATATTGGCATTCTGTGCAGGCGGCACATAAAGTGGTTGGTCGTGACTGCCGGTTAAAAAAAAATTATAATTGTTGAATCTGTTTTAGGAAGAGTTTCATTAGCAGTTGTTCCTGGTTAGGGTTACAGGGGCAGGAGTTATGGGTGTTGACGTGCATGAGTGCTATCACTATACCCTTGCTAATTCTGCCGCCAGACAGGTGCCAGTGGTGCTGCTGTGATTTTATCCTCTTGGCTAATTACCACTACATTCCTTTTCTTGAAGGTCATTCAGCTCGCTATGAGGGTGACATCCAAGTGCGGAGGATACCGCCAGCTGCAGATATGTAACCTGGAAGGGATGAATGTTGACTGTGTGTTGTCCTAATAGGTGACTCCCGTACTTGGCACACCCCCGCCTCCCGTGCTGGAGTCCTCGCCTATGCGTGAGAGCTCGCTGCCGTGCCAATAAAAAATTCGTTATTGAAATTCCTGATGTCTTACATTAATCAACTTTGCATATGCTGCTGAGGTTATCCAGTTTGTTTACCTCAGGTGATAAGGGCCGGTTCTTCTCGTCTTCTTACCACTCTCTTATAATGATAATATTTTCGTTGGCCTCCTTGCTCCTCTCCGCATCCTCGTAAGGTTTGAATTGTGGTTAGTACACGTCGGATCATTCATGTAGTTTAAACACTTGTCTGACTCTTCCTGTAACTTTCACTTGTATTTTGTAACACACAACTGAAATTTGTCTGTTCATTTTGTCGCGGGAGAGGCGTTGGCATTAAGTGGCTCTCCAGAGTAATTGGAGTTAAGTTTTTGTTGGACAAGCACTGCAAGTACATTGTAGTGCCATTTATTGATAACTGACCACTTGTGCGACAGAAATGGAGGCGCATGTATCTGTGGCAGGAGTCGCGGCGACAGTTGGTTCAGTAAGGATGGGAGTAAGTGCTTATGGTGCAGCTTTTCGACCTTAAACTGAGAAAAATTAGAGGTATGAGTGTGTGGCAGGAGATGGTATTATGATACTAGTGGTTTTAAAAATAACACTTATCAGGATAATAAAGTAAAGCATGTAGATAGTTTCAAGATGTAAGAAAAACATAAAGATATATTGGGCAGTGATAAAATAACAAAAATACTGGAAAAACAAAGATGAAAAGGGTAAGGATACACAAAATATATTGCGAGCATATACAAGTAAATGCAGTGTTGGGAAAGAAACAAATGATCTAAAATTACTATCAAATACAGGAAACGTCGATATTATTTCAATAACCGAAATATGTTTTAAATTGAAGACTCGATATATGCCTGCCGTATGTCACTTATGAGAATTAAAATTTATGCACGCACACACATACACACACACACAATCGACATGTGCCTAGGACAAAATGGTAACTAACACCACACACACACACACGCGTATACAACTGGCCTAGTGTCTAATCGACATGTGTCTAGGACAACATGGTAACACACACACACACACACACACACACACACACACACACATAAACACACACACACACACACACACACACACACACGCGTATACAACTGGCCTAGTGTCTAATCGACATGTGCCTAGGACAACATGGTAACACACACACACACACACACACACACACACACACACATAAATACACACACACACACACACACACACACACAGTAGGGACGCCGTGCGGGTCAGTCGCAACTTGTAGGTTTCTGTGCAAATAAGTGTTTTTGAGGGCTACACCAGGGTACTGCAGGGGTTATCAAGTGTGTCAGGGTAGTGAACAACCCTTGAAGTGATTTACGAGTTGCCCTGAGCCACATAAGTGTGGGGAGAGCCATAATTTTATAAGTGATCTAGAAATAAATATTTGGAGGCGGGATCAGTGGGCCTAGTGTGCTCCAGGCGACGTTGCCACGTGTGTCACCCTAGATAATAAAGTGAAATTAATATGTGACAAGCGAAAGAAATTCAGTGAATAGGTTATATTATATATCGACAAGAAACGAAAGTGGATATACGCCAGAACATCACATCGAGTTGGACAATCTACAGGATACTACACGCTGGACAGCTGCATCGCATCGCAAGTATTCACCTATGCGTGGTTTTCGGGTGTCGGGAGTAAGTTCCAATTACCTAACCGCTAAGCTGATTGTGAACGGTCAACTCTCATAGTAAGATAAGGAATAGGATATCAAGTACTCAGTAACAAATAGTAATTGGTAATTTCTAGTAGAAAAGGGCGAGCAGACAGGTGAATCATAGAATACATTAACTGGTAGATCAGGTGTGTCAGGTCAGGCCAGGTAGAGGAGCACTGTAGACTACGTGTTACTCGCAGACCTCACATACCACTCATACACATAACACAATTTCACCACTACTTTTCACACAATAAATCCACACACATATAGTTCCACACACACACACACACACACACACACA
>WNWK01013619.1:0-54543 GCA_009830355.1 Cherax destructor
AAAATACTGCGGGAATCGACAAGGTAGACAGTGACAGGATGTTCCAGAGAGGGAACACAGAAACAAGGGGACACAACTGGAAGCTGAAGACTCAGATGAGTCAAAGGGATGTTAGGAAGCATTTCTTCAGCCATAGATTAGTCAGTAAGTGGAATAGTCTAACGAACGATATAGTGCAGGCGGGAACCATACATAGTTTTAAGACAAGGTATAATAAAGCTCATGGAGCAGGGAGAGCAGAGACCCAGTAGCGGACAGCGAAGAGGCGGGGCCAGGAGCTGAGTCTCGACCCCTGCAACCACAATTATGTGAGTACACACACACACACACAATGAGAGCCAAGTTGATGGATGTGGTACTGGAAAACCTCATGCATCAATATGTTAGGGACACTACCAGAGGGAGAGATGAGGATGTACCAGCAAGACTGGACCTCGTGTTCACCCTGAGTAGCTCGGACATTGAGAAGATCCCATATGAAAGGCCCCTTGGAGTTAGGCCCTCCCATACATAACCCCACTCCACAACACAACCAGGCCCCTTCCTATACATCATCCCACTCCACAACACAACCAGGCCCCCTCCCATATATCACCCCACTCTACAACACAACCAGGCTCACGTGGTTCTGAGCTCCGAATACATAGTAGTAGGTTGGGAAAAGCCAAACTACAAAAGGAGGATTACACAGGTATGAGGAACTTTCTGTAGGAGGTTCACTGGGACAGGGAATTGGTAGGAAAATCAGTAAACGAAATGATGGACTACGTGACAACAAAATGCAAAGAGGCAGAGGAGAGGTTTGTTCCCAAGGACAACAGAAATAATGAGAAGACCGGAACGAGTCCTTGGTTCACCCAAAGGTGTAGGGAGGCAAAAACTAAGTGCGCTAGAGAATGGAAAAAGCACAGAAGGCAAAGGACCTAGGAAAATAAAGAGATTAGTCAAAGAGCCAGAAACGAGTATGCACAGGTAAGAAGGGAGGCCCAGTATTGCGACCCCAGAATGGGCCACAATGTACATATATAACTTTGATGTATATTTCCATTTCTTATAATTTTATATTGCTGATATTTTCGATAATAGCTAAATCGTTATTATCTTGCTTTATATTATTATTTGACTTAGCTATTTTATTAGGTAGGATGTAACATTACATATTGTGCTCAAGTGTGTTGTAGCTGCCCTGGAGTTGGCAAACTACCGCTTACGACACTTCGCTTGTTATACTGCCGGTTTATTGCTGGGCAGTCAGTCGGTGGCGTGATCCCACCTGAGTTGGAGACTGCCTCACCCTTAGTATTGTTTATATTTTCTGACATTGTACCAGATGGTACATAAGAGCCATTAAGAAATATGTGCCTTCAGCACAATGTTTGAGAGAAGTGTAGGAGCTAACCTCCTAATTTATAGCCTAATAATTATATTTAAAATTATTTTACTTTGATACCCTAGACTCTTTGTTAATAAACTTGTTAAAATATATTCTTTGGTTAGTACCCTCTCAGTTGAGATCCTGCTATTGAATGTCGGATAACTGGACCAGGATACTGACTTTGTTGCAAAAGCCCAGTAACAGGCTGGATGCTAGAAGGGCATTCCTTTTTAGTGTTCACTGGAGATGTCTAGTTCTGATAGATATCGCGTCATTTTGTAACACCCAGCGACAGTACGAAAACAACATAGCATCGACAGTCAAGTCTGAACCGTAGCTGTTGCATAGCCACATCAGGAAGAAGACAACAGTCAAGGACCAGGTAATCAGGCTGAGGAAGGAAGGTGGGGAGCTCACAAGAAACGACCAAGATGTATGTGAGGAGCTCAACACGAGATGTAAGGAAGTAATTACAGTGGAGACAGAAATGACTCTGGGAAGACAGAACAGGGGGATACACCAACAAAGGATACACCAACAAGTGCTGGATGAGATACAAACAACCGAGGAGGAGGTGAAGACGCTGCTAAACGAACTTGATACCTCGAAGGCGGTGGGACCGGACATTTCTCCGTGGGTCCTTAGAGAGGGAGCAGAGACGCTGTGTGTGCCACTAACAACAATTTTCAACACATCCATTGAAACTGGGCAACTACCTGAGGTATGGAAGACGGCAAATGTAGTCCCCATTTTTAAGGAAGGAGACTCACACGAGGCACTATAGACCAATGTCACTGGTATAGTATAGAGTGGTGGAACACCTAGAACATAATAAGCTTATAAACGACAACCAGCATGGATTCAGGAAAGGAAAATCCTGTGTCAAAAATCTACTGGAGTTTTATGACAAGGTAACAGGAGTAACACACGATAGATATTAGTGCAAAAGCTAAAGCTAACAGGAAAAGCACTGCAATGGATCAGAGAATACCTGACAGGGAAGCAACAACGAGTCATGGTGAGTGACGAGGTGTCACAGTGGGCGCCTGTGACGAGCGGGGTTCCACAGGGGTCAGTCCTAAGACCAGTGCTATATTTGATATATGTGAATGACATGATGGAAGGGATAGACTCAGAAGTGTCCCTGTTTGCAGATGATGTGAAGCTAATGAGGAGAATTTAATCAGATGAGGATCAGGCAGGACTTCAAAGAGACCTGGACAGGCTTCAAGCCTGGTCCAGAGACTGGCTCCTCGAATTTAACCCTGCCAAATGTAAAGTCATGAAGATCGGAGAAGGGCAAAGAAGACCGCAGACATAGTATAGGCTAGGTGACCAAAGACCGCAAACCTCACCAAAGGAAAAGGATCATAGGGTGAGTATAATACCGAGCACATTTTCTGTGGCGCAGATCAACCAGATAATTGCTGCAGCATATGAGCGCCTGGCAAACCTGAGAATAACGTTCCGGTACCTCAGTCAGGAATCGTTCAAGACTCTGTACATCGTGTATGTCAGGAACATACTAGAGTATGCAGCACCAGTTTGGAACCCACACCTGGTCAAGCACGTCAAGAAATTAGAGAAAGTGCAAAGATTTGCAACAAGACTAGTTCCTGAGCTAAGGGAAATGTCCTACGAAGAAAGGTTATGGGAAATCGGCCTGACTACACTGGATGACAGGAGGGTTAGGGGAGACATGATAACAACATACAAAATACTGCGAGGAATTGACAAGGTGGACAAAGAGAGATTGCTCTGGAGATGGGACACATAAACAACGGTCACAATTGGAAATTGAAGACTCAGATTAGTCAAAGGGATGTTAGGAAGTATTTCTTTAGTCGTAGAGTTGTCAGGAAGTGGAATAGTCTGGCAAGCGACGTAGTGGATGCAGGAACCCTTCATAGTTTTAAGACAAGGTATAATAAAGATCATGGAGCAGGGAGAGAGAGGATCTAGTAGCGATCAGTAAAGAGGCGGGGCCAGGAGCTATGACTCGACCCCTGCAACCATAAATAGGTGAGTACACACACACACACACATACATATACACATGCACGTGTGCACGGCAGTATTCTTCAACAGTGCTCCCAGTATTTAACATTCTAGTTACGTTGCTAGGATACTGTGAGCTGTCATTGTGCGTCTTAAGTTAGTGATTATACCTACAAGAGTATAACAAGGATTCCAGAGTCTGAAAAGTGGGATAAGATCAACAATTTTACAATCTTCGTGAGGAATTTTATTTTACTGGAAGCTGAGTGAGGCCTGGTCGTGGACCTGGCCTCGCGGGGCGTTGATCCCCGGAATACCCTCCAGGTGGGGGTCGTGGACCTAGCCCCGCGGGGCGTTGATCCCCGGAATACCCTCCAGGTGGGGTCGTGGACCTGGCCGCGGGGCGTTGATCCCCGGAATACCCTCCAGGTGGGGTCGTGGACTGGCCGCGGGCGTTGAGATCCCCAGGGGCATATCCTCCAGGTGGAGGGGGTGAGGTCCCAGTCGTGTACCGCCGCGGCGTGATCCGGAACCTCAGGGTCGCGCCGGGCGTTGATCCCCGGAATACCCTCCAGGTGGGGTCGTGGACCGGGCCGCGGGGCGTTGATCCCCGGAATACCCTCCAGGTGGGGTCGTGGACCGGCCGCGGGGCGTTGATCCCCGGAATACCCTCCAGGTGGGGTCGTGGACCGGGCCGCGAGGCGTTGATCCCCGGAATACCCTCCAGGTGGGGTCGTGTACCGGGCCGCGGGGCGTTGATCCCCGGAATACCCTCCAGGTGGGGGAAATGAGACAGCTGGTCAGCGCTTCTGGCAGCAGTGTTGCCAAAAATGACCATAACAAACAGTTATTAACACCAGATCAAAGTTGTGACCTTAATCAGAGAAAGTGCAAATGATGTAGTGGAATTATATAGTCATTAATGAGTGATTTAGAGAGTAAGAAAGATGAAACAAATTAAGTGAATTTCTCCGGCAGTGTTGCCAGAAGTGAACTGTGAAAACAGTTAACATCATAAGATCCAGGTTATGACCACAATGTTAAGGTAAAACGTGTAAATACCACGGTATTGATAGGGTTGTGTCAGTGACATGAACTGAAATGTATGATAAAAATAGAATTAACAAAAATAAGTGATAGACATCATACGAGATTATAAGAAGACTCCATCTGTTTTGGTGAGAGGCGATTTTTGACCATATGTTTGGTGAGAAGGGAGAGGAAGAAGGACAGGTAAAGATGGGATATAGGGAAAAGAGTTGAGAGAGGGGATAATAATTGTAAGTGGCCAAACCACTTTGGTGGATTTTAATAAAAGTGGGAGTGTGAAGATCATAGGATGGAATATACTACACTACCCATCAGTGGCACATATTTATACAAGTTGCATACATGTATGATGCTGAGTTTTTAGTTGGTAAAGTTTCTGATACTGCGTGTTTACCGCGCAGGAGGTTGGTGGCAGAGTGCTTGCTGGAGTTGGTGGTGGCAGGGCGCTTGCTGGAGTTGGTGGTTGCAGGGTGCTTGCTGGAGTTGGTGGTGGCAGGGTGCTTGCTGAAGTTGGGTGTTGCAGGGCGCTTGCTGGAGTTGGTGGTTGCAGGGTGCTTGCTGGAGTTGGTGGTGGCAAGGTGCTTTCTGGAGTTGGTGGTGGCAGGGTGCTTGCTGGAGTTGGTGGTGGCAGGGCGCTTGCTGGAGTTGGTGGTGGCAGGGTGCTTGCTGGAGTTGGTGGTGGCAGGGCGCTTGCTGGAGTTGGTGGTGGCAGGGTGCTTGCTGGAGTTTGTTTTTGCAGGGTGCTTGCTGGAGTTGGTAGTGGCAGAGTGCTTGCTGAAGTTGGTGGTGGCAGGGTTCTTGCTGGAGTTGGTGGTGGCAGGGTACTTGCTGAAGTTGGGTGTTGCAGGGCGCTTGCTGGAGTTGGTGGTTGCAAAGTGCTTGCTGGAGTTGGTGGTTGCAAAGTGCTTGCTGGAGTTGGTGGTGGCAGGTTGCTTGCTGGAGTCGGTGGTGGCAGGGTGCTTTCTGGAGTTGGTGGTGGCAGGGTGCTTGCTGGAGTCGGTGGTGGCAGGGTGCTTTCTGGAGTTGGTGGTGGCAGGGTGCTTGCTGGAGTCGGTGGTGGCAGGGTGCTTTCTGGAGTTGGTGGTGGCAGGGTGCTTGCTGGAGTTGGTTTTTGCAGGGCGCTTGCTGGAGTTGGTGGTGGCAGGGTGCTTGCTGGAGTTGGTTTTTGCAGGGCGCTTGCTGGAGTTGGTGGTGGCAGGGTGCTTGCTGGAGTTGGTTTTTGCAGGGTGCTTGCTGGAGTTGGTGGTGGCAGGGTGCTTGCTGGAGTTGGTTGTTGCAGGGTGTTTGCTGGTGTTGGTGGTGACAGGGCGCTTGCTGGAGTTGGTTGTTGCAGGGTGTTTGCTGGTGTTGGTGGTGACAGGGTGCTTGCTGGAGTTGGTGGTGACAGGGCGCTTGCTGGAGTTGGTGGTTGCAGGGTGCTTGTTGGAGTTGGTGGTGGCAGGGCGCTTGCTGGAGTTGGTGGTTGTAGGGTGCTTGCTGGAGTTGGTGGTGGCAGGGTGCTTGCTGGAGTTGGTTATTGCAGGGTGCTTGCTGTAGTTGGTTGTTGCAGGGCGCTTCTGGAGTTGGTGGTTGCAGGGCGCTTACTGGTGTTGGTGGTTGCAGGTTGCTTGCTGGAGTTGGTTATTGTAGGGCGCTTGCTGGAGTTGGTTATTGCAGGACACTTTCTGGAGTTGGTGGTTGCAGGGCGCTTGATGGAGTTGGTGGTTGAAGGGTGCTTGCTGGAGTTAGTGGTTGCAGGGTGCTTGATGGAGTTGGTGGTGGCAGTGTGCTTGCTGGAGTTGGTTATTGCAGGGTGCTTGCTGTAGTTGGTGGTGGCAGGGTGCTTGCTGGAGTTGGTTGTTGCAGGGTGTTTGCTGGTGTTGGTGGTGGCAGGGTGCTTGCTGGAGTTGGTGGTGACAGGGCGCTTGCTGGAGTTGGTGGTTGCAGGGTGCTTGCTAGGAGTTGGTGGTGGCAGGGTGCTTGCTGGAGTTGGTTATTGCAGGGTGCTTGCTGGAGTTGGTGGTTGCAGGGCGCTTTCTGGAGTTGGTTATTGTAGGGCGCTTGCTGTAGTTGGTTGTTGCAGGGCGCTTGCTGGAGTTGGTGGTTGCAGGGCGCTTGCTGGTGTTGGTGGTTGCAGGTTGCTTGCTGGAGTTGGTTATTGTAGGGCACTTTCTGGAGTTGGTGGTTGCAGGGCGCTTGCTGGAGTTAGTGGTTGCAGGGTGCTTGATGGAGTTGGTGGTGGCAGTGTGCTTGCTGGAGTTGGTGGTGGCAGGGAGCTTGATGGAGTTGGTGGTTGCAGGGCGCTTGCTGGAGTTGGTGGTGGCAGGGTGCTTGCTGGAGTTGGTGGTGGCAGGGTGCTTGCTGGAGTTGGTGGTGGCAGGGAGCTTGATGGAGTTGGTGGTTGCAGGGCGCTTGCTGGAGTTGGTGGTGGCAGGGTGCTTGCTGGAGTTGGTGGTGCCAGGGTGCTTGCTGGAGTTGGTGGTGGCAGGGTGCTTGCTGGAGTTGGTGTGGCAGGGTGCTTGCTGGAGTTGGTGGTGGCAGGGTGCTTGCTGGAGTTGGTGGTTGCAGGGTGCTTGATGGAGTTGGTGGTTGCAGGGCGCTTGATGGAGTTGGTGGTTGCAGGGAGCTTGCTGGAGTTGGTTGTTGCAGGGATCTTGCTGGAGTTGGTTGTTGCAGGGAGCTTGCTGGAGTTGGTGGTCAACCGAGCTGTTCTGAGGTGGTGTCCTGCCGTAGAAGGTTTGCAGATGTTACAGGTTGAACGTGATACCTGGTAGAAGTCAGGTCTCCACAGACTGTGATGGTTTTATCCTTATTGGACATAGAATGGCTCTGGTAGTACCCATTCTTCTATTTCTTCAGGGAGATCACTTTGGATTTTTGGTCTCGGGAAGTTCTGATCGTGAATGAAACGTCGGACTCTTTGTTGGAGGGACATCCTGAGGGTCCTGTGGGGAGGTGTGTTAGGGAGGATGTTTCTCTGGTATATAGAGTTTTTACATGTCATATAATTGTCTCTTCTTTGATGTATGTAGCTTGATATTTATTGCGTCCATCTCCTGTTGGATGTGTAGGTCTGCCATTCTCATTCTGTCTCTTCGCTTGGTGCTTGTGATAAAGCGAAGGGTTCTGTTCTGAACTCTTAGTAGCTGGAACATGTTGGACTTCGTTGTTAGTAACATGGGTACACAAGGATATTAAACAATGGGCCTTATGATCGTCTTATACAGGTGCTTCTTGACGTGGAAGGGGCGTGATTAAACCTGTATAGTTGACTGAGGTGAACGTTTGCTGATATGAGATGTGGTGGGGAATAATCTGTCGATCTCGTATCCCAGGATCTTATTCGGGTTTCTGATGGCGATAAGTGTACCAATGAAGGAGATACCCCACTTGTTGTCAATAGTTGTGGTAAAACATCCAGTGGTGCCCATGAGGACCTTGTCGGGATTGGTCGGGATTCTCCATTTCTTCTCCAAGTTTGATGTTCTTCGTAATTTCGTATTTATTTTTTCTGTTATCCTTGCATGCCTGTTTTTCCCAGTTTTATGGGTGGATGATACCACATGAATAACATCGTCAGCAAATTGGGTAATGATGGTGTCGTTGAATTCAGGTTGGAGGATGTCATTTACCTATATGTTGAAGAGTATGGGGTTGAGGCACGAACCTTGTGGTACTCCAGCTGTCGGTGTGAATGACTGAGCTGACTTGCTGTTGAAGGTGGGGATGACGCTTCTACCTGGTAAGAAATTATACATGAGCCTGAGAAAGGTCCAGTTGTGGTCTGGAAGGTCTGTAAGTTTGAATATGAGGCCGTCGTAAAATAGGCTATCAAATGCTTTGTGAACATCCAAAGTTGCAATTAGAGCTAGAATGCCTTGTTTCTGTAGGCTGTTCACGGCATCGATATTGATGGCGTGTTGGGTTCCTCGGTGGGTCCTGAAGCCAAACTACTTTTCAGTGAAGAGGTGATTGAAATCCATGTTTCAGTTCAGGACTTTGCCAGTGACTTCAAGTATAAAGATAAGTCTGTAGTTCTCTGGTTTGTGATTTTCTTTGTTGGGTTTTGCAATGAATATTATCCTCGTTGTCGTAAGTGCCACGGGGAAGTGTCTGGAGGCCAAGATGGCATTAAAGATATTTACCAGAGACATTTTCCAGTTTCGAGGTAGGTACTTTGTTTTACCGTTATGCTTGAGAGGTCAAGGACTTTATTTTTCATTCTGCCTATGACTTGGCGCATCTCTCTGAGGGTAATTGGTCTAGTGAGGGGGTGTTCGTCTTCGGGGGTAAATGTATCACTTAATGGTATTGGATGGAAATCTGCCCAGTTGTCATCTCTCCATTGGTTGTCCCACTACCTGGAGTCTACCTGGAGAGAATTCCAGGGGTCAACGCCCCCGCGGCACGGTCCGTGACCAGGCTTCCTGTTGGACCAGAGCCTGATCAACCAGGCTGTTACTGCTGGCCGCACGCAGTCCAACGTACGAAACACAGCCCGGCTGGTCAGGTACCGACTTTAGGTGCCTGTACAGTGCCTGCTTGAAGACAGCCAGGGGTTTGTTGGTAATCCCCCTGATGTATGCTGGGAGGCAGTTGAACAATCTTGGGCCCCTGACACTTATTGTGTTGTCCCTCAACGTGCTAGTGGCACCCCTGCTCTTCATTGGGGGGATGTTACATCGCCTGCCGAGTCTTTTGCTTTCGTATGGAGTGATTTTTGTGTGCAAGTTTGGTACTAAGCCCTCGAGAATTTTCCATGTGTATATAATAATGTATCTCTCCCGCCTGCGCTCCAGAGAGTACAGGTTTAGGAACTTCAAGCGTTCCCAGTGAAGGTTCTCTGCACATTTTCAAGGTCAGCAATTTCACCCGCCTTGAAAGGTGCAGTTAGTGTGCAGCAATATTCCAGTCTAGATAGAACAAGCGATCTGTAAAGTGTCAACATGGGCTTGGCATCCCTGGTTTTGAAGGTTCTCATTATCCATCCTGTCATTTTCCGAGCAGATGCAATTGCTACTTTGTTATGGTCCTTGAAGGTGAGATCCTCTGACATGATCACTCCCAGGTCTTTGACATTAGTTTTTCGCTCTATTGTGTGGTTTGAATTAGTTTTGTACTCCGATGAGATTTTAATTTCTTCACGTTTTCCGTATCTGAGTAATTGAAATTTCTCATCATTGAACTTCATATTGTTTTCTGCAGCCCATTTAAAGATTTGGTTTATGTCTGCTTGGAGTCTTGCAGTGTCTTCAACGGTGGACACTGTCATGCAGATTCGGGTGTCATCTGCAAAGGAAGACACAGCACTGTGGCTTATGGTTATTGTCAAACCTTCTACTGTTATTGTGTAAAATAATTTTCTCCCACACATCACCCATCAGCTTGGCTTTGTCTTGCGGGACATCAAGATTGATATCCAATTCCTCATCATCATCTTGATCGGTGAAGAAGAGTGTTAGGTATTGTATAGGTGTGGGTTTGGCCCCCAGGAGCTGGCGAATCTTACTCCAGAACTGTTCAGGTTGGTGTTTGTATTGGTTAGCCTGAAGTACAAGATATTTCCATATTTAACTCTTGTGCTGGGTGATTAATTCTCTCCTCATCCCTTGCAGTACAACCCGTGTGAGCTGTCCCGTCTGGTGGTGCCTTCTACACTCTACTTGGTAAGTTTAATTATGCTGTCTTTAGTTTCCTTGGATGGTCTGTACTGCTGGTAGATCTTTGATGTTGTTAGTTCGCGGCGTGCATGGGTGGCCTCGCTGCGTGCATGGGTGGCCTCGCGGCGTGCATGGGTGGCCTCGCGGCGTGCATGGGTGGCCTCGCGGCGTGCATGGGTGGCCTCGCGGCGTGCATGGGTGGCCTCGCGGCGTGCATGGGTGGCCTCGCGGCGTGCATGGGTGGCCTCGCGGCGTGCATGGGTGGCCTCGCGGCGTGCATGGGTGGCCTCGCTGCGTGCATGGGTGGCCTCGGAGATTCTTTCGTGGAGACAGCAATTGCCTCGTCTATTGCAGTTGGGGGCTGGTTCTCAGGCAAAACGGTAAGGTAGTCCCTAAAGAAATCAAATCCTAGTATTTTTTTAGGTTGGGTTTTGGAGTGGGTACCCGAAATGGCGAAGTCTGGAGCTTTATTATGACAGGAAAGTGGTCTGATCCGACATTTTCCCAGAGGAAACACTGCATTGGTATAGGTCAGTCTCTTGTAAGGACTAGGTCAAGTGTCCCCGGGTGAGGTCCCGCGTATGACATAATGAATGGGCCTTGGAATGATAGGTTTCTTGCTTCCATTATATTGAATAGCTGTTCTTCCTTTTGGTCACCTAGCGGTTGTGCGGCGCCGCTGTTGATTAGAGCGTCGTGATGCATTATAATCTGCCTGAACTGTTGGAATATTTGTACTGAGTATCCTGTGTAGGGGGATGGACTCTACGACTGTCTGGGGAGGAAATATCTGGTTCCCATTATTAACCTCCCATATGACGTCGTCAGTTCTATTGCTATGATGCTGTCTTCATCAACGTGGATGTCACGGAATGCATATCCTTGTTTCACTAGAACGGCCTTCCCATTGTGGGGCCCTTATCGAGTAACCAAGCTTCCATTGTGGGGCCCTTATCGAGTAACCAAGCTTCCATTGTGGGGCCCTTATCGAGTAACCAAGCTTCCATTGTGGGGCCCTTATCGAGTAACCAAGCTTCCATTGTGGGGCCCTTATCGAGTAACCAAGCTTCCATTGTGGGGCCCTTATCGAGTAACCAAGCTTCCATTGTGGGGCCCTTATCGAGTAACCAAGCTTCCATTGTGGGGCCCTTATCGAGTAACCAACCAACTTTATACTTTGATGTCCGGGTTGTGATTGAACAGTTCAGCTTCTAGGAGGTAGTGGGTGTTGAAAAGTGTCGGATGTTGAGTTGTAAATTTGTGATCCCCATTATTTCGTGTGTTCTGTGTTGTTGCTGGGCGCAGAGGATGGGTGTCTGAGATTATAACTAGGTACGTGTGTGCTCTCCCTACTTGACTCGTCAAAGGGAAACTCTGTAGTCCTCAGTTGGTTCTCTTCAATGCAGTGTTGGTGACACTGACTAATCAGTCTCTTCTTCTGACACCAGTGACACGTCAGATGCCTTGTTCACTATACGCACTGGCTCTTCATTCACATTAACATCTGCCGGCATAACCGGAGACAGGTGGGACTTTTTCTGGAAAGGTACAAGTGCAATTTGAGCTGGATGGACAGAAACTACTCCATTCTGGGCTGCGTTGGAACCTAATTGGTCGTTTGAGTCAGCCTCTACGGTGGTGGAATGTGTATCAGTGTCTGAAGTGAGTGCAGAGGGCGTTATTACCCCTGCTGCTGTGTTGCTGTTTCAGTTGGGTCCTGCACAGGAGGCTTGGTTGTGGCAGGAGGGTTGTTTTGGTGTGGGTACTGTGAGGAATGGGGTACATTCACCTTGGTTTGAGGGAGCTGACTCATTAATGAGCACACACTATCTGAGACAATGATGAGCATGACTCCATTACTCATCTATATGGGGAAGCAATTTGGTCGGTGTTATCGTTTTTGTGTCTCACCCAAGTGGATGTATAGGATATCTCTCTCCTTACTTTTGAATACCAGGAGATAGGTAGGGGCAGCCCTGACAGTAAATTATTTAGTAAATCATTTGGATACCTGGAGAGTTTACCTGGAGAAAGTTCCAGGGGTCAACGCCCCTGCGGCCCGGTCTGTGACCAGGCCTCATCCTAAATAATTAGAATTAATTTCCAACTACATGGGAAATGATGGGCGTATCAAATGGTATCTTAAAGTATCTGATGTGCGCTAGTAAGCAATATGATAGTAACTGTTATTATATTTAATTAGGAATAGAACGAAAGAAAATTATAAAAACAGAAGGGAGGAATAGGAGCCTACCAAAACATAAACAGTGACTAACTTTTAAAAACATGAATAGGTTAAGTAAGGTTCGTCAGGAAACAGGACAAGTGTTACCTGACGAGGGTCTTAGTCAGATGATGACCCGCCGTTGGAGCTTTTGGTCATCTGACAGAGGCCTTCCGCTGGCTTACCCCTCCACCCCTTTAAAAATTATGGTCAGTTATAACCATTTAGTTTAAAAACATTGGCAGTGCTGAGTGTACTTATAAGTGTTTTAATAGATCTCGTCTGCATCAGTAAATTATATAATAATAATTGTTGATGCGTAATTAATCACGAAAAGAGAGTTAATTGTCAAAAAACTTCAGAAGTTTTATGTAGCCTAACGCATTATATAACAGACACAGACACGTACACACACACACACACACACACACACACACACATACACACACACACACCTAGTGGGTAAAGCTCTTGCTTCACGCACGGAGGGGCCGGGTTCAATTCCCTGTGGGGCAGAAACATTTCGAAGTATTTCCTTACATACACATACACACACACATATATACAACAGGCCTAGTGTCTAATTGACATGTGCCTAGGACAAAATGGTAACTAACTAACTAACACACACACACACATAGCCAGGAGCTATGATTCGACCCCTGAAACCACAACTAGGTGAGTATCCACAAAGCTCACGGAAGTTAACAGACGCGATCTTCCCGTCTGTTTATCAGAACTTGAGGAAAGACAGAAGGGGCAGAGGAAGAGGAGGAGGAGTTGCACTCCATATCAAGAACCAATGGACCCTTGAGAAGATGGGAATACTAGTCAGAGGGGCAGTGGATAAGAACATAATAGGAGCACCGCATTCTGGGGGCCCAAAACTGATGGTAGCAGTGATGTACAACCCTCCACCGAACAACAGCAGGCCAACTCAGGAATACGACGAGAGCAACAGAGTGATGGTGGACACACTGGCTGATATTGCCATAATGAAATTGACTGGGAGAATCTGGAGCCACATGGGAGACCAGAGACATGAAGAGCAAGATGCAGGAGGCAGTACCAGAAAACATCATGTACCAACATGTTAGGGACACAGTCAGAGAGAGAGAATGAGAAGACGACGAACCAACAAGGCTAGACCTAGTATTCACATTGAGCAGTTCAGATAGAGAAGATATCACACACGAAAGGCCCCTAGGCGCTAGTAACCTTGTAGGCTTGTGTGTGCTTACCTAATTGTACTCACCTAATTGTGGTTGCAGAGGTCGAGACTCAGCTCCTGGCCCCGCCTCTTCGCTGTCCGCTACTGGGTCTCTGCTCTCCCTGCTCCATGAGCTTTATCATACCTTGTCTTAAAACAATGTATGGTTCCTGCCTCCACTATATCGTTTGCTAGACTATTCCACTTCCTGACTGCTCTATGGCTGAAGAAATGTTTCCTAACATCCCTTTGACTCATCTGAGTCTTCAGCTTCCAGTTGTGTCCCCTTGTTTCTGTGTTCCCTCTCTGGAACATCCTGTCACTATCTACCTTGTTGATTCCCCGCAGTATTTTGTATGTCGTTATCATGTCTCCTCTAACCCTTCTGTCCTCCAGTGTTGTTAGTCCTATTTCCCTCAACCTTTCTTCATAGGACAGTCCCCTGAGTTGTGGAACTAACCTTGTCGCAAACCTTTTTACTTTCTCTAATTTCTTGACATGCTTGACCAGGTTTGGGTTCCAGACTGGTGCTGCATACTCTAGTATGGGCCGGATGTACACGGTGTACAGTGTCTTGAACGATTCCTTGTTAAGGTAACGGAACGCTAATCTTAGGTTTGCCAGTCGCCTATATGTGTGTGTGTGTACTCACCTATTTGTACTCACCTATTTGTGGTTGCAGGGGTCGAGTCAAAGCTCCTGGCCTCGCCTCTTCACTGATTGCTACTAGGTCCTCTCTCTCCCTGCTCCATGAGCTTTATTAAACCTCGTCTTAAAACTATGTATGGTTCCTGCCTCCACTACATCACTTTCTAGGCTATTCCACTTCCTGACAACTCTATGACTGAAGAAATACTTCCTAACATCCCTTTGACTCATAGGAGACTTCAACTTCCAATTGTGACCCCTTGTTTCAGTGTCCCCTCTCTGGAACATCCTGTCTCTGTCCACCTTATCTATTCCTCGCAGTATTTTATATGTCGTTATCATGTCTCCCCTAACCCTCCTGTCCTCTAGTGTCGTCAGGCCGATTTCCATTAACCTTTCTTCGTAGGACAATCCCCTTAGCTCTGGGACTAGTCTTGTTGCAAACCATTGCACTTTCTCTAATTTCTTGACGTGCTTGACCAGGTGTCGGTTCTAAACTGGTGCTGCATACTCCAGTATGGGCCTGACGTATATGGTGTACAGAGTCTTGAACGATTCCTTAGTGAGGTATTGGAACGCTATTCTTAGGTTTGCCAGCCGCCCGTATGCTGCAGCAGTTATCTGATTGATGTGTGCCTCAGGAGATGTGCTCGGTATTATACTCACCCCAAGATCTTTTTTCCTTGAGAGAGGTTTGCAGTCTTTCGCCACCTAGACTATACTCTGTCTGCGGTCTTCTTTGCCCTTCCATGATCTTCATGACTTTACATTTGGCAGGGTTAAATTCAAGGAGCCAGTTACTGGACCAGGCTTGTAGCCTGTCCAGGTTTCTTTGTAGTCCTGCCTGATCCTCGACTGATTTAATTTTTCTCATTAACTTCACATCATCTGCAAACAGGGACACTTCTGAGTCTATCCCTTCCGTTATGTCATTCACATATACCAAAAATAGTACTGGTCCTAGAACTGACCCCTGTGGAACCCCACTCGTCACAGGTGCCCGCTCTGACACCTCGTCACGTACCATGACTCGTTGTTGCCTCCCTGTCAGATATTCTCGGATCCATTGCAGTGCTTTTCCTGTTACGTGTGAATGATCCTCTAGCTTTTGCATTAACCTCTTGTGAGGAACTGTTTCGAACGCCTTCTTGCAGTCCAAGAAAATGCAGTCTATCCACCCCTCTCTCTCGTGTCTTACTTCTGTTATCTTGTCATAAAACTCCAGTAGGTTTGTGATACAGGATTTTCCTTCCATGAAACCGTGCTGGTTGTCGTTTATAAGCTTGTGCCTTTCTAGGTGCTCCACCACTCTCCTGATGATCTTCTCCATGACTTTGCATACTATACACGTCAGTGACACAGGTCTGTAGTTTAAGGCCTCGTGTCTGTCTCCTTTCTTAAAACTTGGTACTACATTTGCCATCTTCCACACCTCAGGTATTTGCCCAGTTTCAATGGATGTGCTGAAGATTTTTGTTAGTGGCACACGCAACATCTCTGCTCCCTCTCTTAGGACCCACGGAGAAATGTTGTCAGGTCCCACCGCTTTTGAGGTATCGAGTTCACATAGCAGCTTCTTCACCTCCTCCTCCTCGTTTGTGTGTATTTCATCCAGCACTTGTTGGTATACCTCCCTATTCTGAATTCCTGGAGTCCTTCCTGTCTTCTCTGTAAATACTTCTTTAAATCTCATGTTGAGCTCCTCACATACCTGTTGGTCGTTTCTTGTGAACTCCCCACCTTCCTTCCTCAGCCTGATTACCTGTTTCTTGACTGTTGTTTTCCTCCTGATGTGGCTATACAACAGCTTCGTGTCAGACTTGACTTTTGATGCTATGTCATTTTCGTATTGTCGCTGAGCCTCCCTTCTTACCTGTGCATATTCGTTTCTGACTCTTTGGCTAATCTCTTTATTTTCCTGGGTCCGTTGTCTTCTGTACTTTTTCCATTCTCTAGTGCACTTAGTTTTTGCCTTCCTACACCTTTGGGTGAACCAAGGACTCGTTCTAGTGTTCCCATTACTTCTTTTTCCCTTGGGAACAAACCTCTCCTCTGCCTCTTTGCATTTGGTTGTCACATAGTCAATCATTTTTTTATTGGTTTTCCTGCCAATTCTCTCTCCCACTGAACGTCTTGTAGGAAGTTCCTCATGCCTGTGTAGTCCCCCTTTTTGTAGTTTCGTTTTTCCCTTCCTATTCCTGCTCCCCTCTCCACTTGTAGCTCAACTATATAATCAAAACACAGAACCAAATGGTCACTAGCTCCAAGGGCCTTTCATACGTGATATCCTCGATGTCCGAACTACTCAAGGTGAATACTAGACCCAGTCTTGCTGGATCATCCTCACCTCTATCTCTGGTAGTGTCTCTAACATGTTGATGCATGAGGTTTTCCAGTACCACATCCATCATCTTGGCTCTCCATGATTCAGGACCCCCGTGGGGCTCCAGGTTTTCCCAATCAATCTTTTTGTGATTGAAATCACCCATAACTAGTAACTTTGCTCTCCCATGTGAGCTCTTATGGCCACCTCGGCTAGTGTGTTTACCATTGCTCTGTTGCTCTCGTCGTATTCTTCTCTTGACCTCCTGCAGTTCTGTGGCGGGTTGTACATTAAAGCAATTACCACCTTATGGCCCTCAGACTGGATTGTTCCTACTATGTAGTCCCTTTCGCCCATTCCATCCACTTCCTCAAATCCCCACCGGTTCTTAATGAGCAGTGCAACTCCTCCCCCTCTGCTCCCTCTATCTTTCCTGAGGATTTGATATCCGGGTGGAAAGATTGCATCTGTTATCATCGTGGTGAGTTTCGTTTCTGTGAGTGCTATTATGTCTGGGGATGTCTCCTTTATTCTTTCATGCCACTTCTCACATTTATTTGTTATTCCATCTGCATTTGTATACCAAACCTTCAACTTCTTTTCTAAAACTGTAGTCTGGGGGGTACGTTGGGGATGGGAAAGTGGGAGACCTGATGAGGAACTATGGGTGGTTGGTGTGAAGGTGGAGTTTGTAATGAGGTGGGTGGGAGCATTGGGTATGGCATGTGTGTTTTGGGTTAGAATGTTTGGTTGCATTGGGGTTGTCCAGGTTGGGGAATATCTGAAGGTGATTGTATTTGAGCTCCCTCCTGAGTCTGGGTTCACTTGTCCATCTCTCTTTCCTCCTTTTGTCTTTGTACCCTCTCTTTCAGTTTCTGTCTTTCTTCTTGTGTTCTGTCGCAGTCGAGATACACCCTCCGGTACTCTGACATATCCCTTAGTCTTGCTTTCTCTTGCAGGATCCTGTTTCGAGCCAATTCTGCCTTGAAAATTACTTTGACTGGCCGGATTCTTCCTCTTGCAAACCCCTTTATTCTCAGAAAATTTGCCAGCTGGGTCATGCCATCTTCTATTGCTTTCATGATGCTTTCAATCGCTTTTTTTCCCTTGTCTTTTTGCTTCGTAAGTTTCCCCTTCAGCTTCCTGGAGCCCATAAACAAAGACTGATCTCTCTCTTTCATTCTCCCACTGTCTGTCCCTATGTAACCCCTGATTCGATTTAGTTGCCTCCATTGCAGCTTTCCTTTCTTCAATCTCTTCACTGTCTGTTATCCCTTGACCCAGTGGCCTGTCGTTTTCCCTTCTTAACTTTCCCTGTGCACTGCTGTGGTCTGTTAGGGCTTCTACGTATAGCTTAGCTATCCCTTTTTCTGTATCTTAGCCTCTGCTGTTGTGACTTGCTTCTCCCACTTCCTGCATTCTGCAGCTATCCTCTACTCCATTTTCTTGCTTTCTGCATCTATTCTCTCCTCCATTTTCATTCTAAGCTCCTCTAGCTTCTTTCCCCACTCATGTTCCATTTTCATGAGCTCTGCTGCTCAATTTTCTTTCGCAGACTCATCCTCCAGTCCCCTAGTTTTCCATCCTACTCTCTGGTACCCCATTTTTTTTTTTTTTAAATGCCACAGAGTGAAAAACTATGTATTTCTGTGTGCTTGTTTTGTGATGTGTGGGGGCAGAGGGAGGGAGAGGAGAAACTGGAGACAGTGGGGAAATGGAAGAGAGGTGGGGAGAGAATGGGAGAGGGAGAGGGGGAGAAGAAGGAAAGTGAGAGAGGGGGGTTCAGGGAAGGGAGTGGGGGGAAGGAGCAGGGGGAAAGAATGTGTGTAGGCTTGTATGTGTGTGTGTGTGTTAGTTGTGTGTGTGTGTGTGTGTGTGTGTGTGAGTGTGTGTGTGTGTGTGTGTGTGTGTATGTGTGTGTGTGTGTTTGTACTCACCTAATTATGGTCGAGACTTAGCTCCTGGCCCCGCCTCTTCACTGATCGCTACTGGGTCCTCTCTCTCCCTGCTCCATGAGCTTTATCATACCTCGTCTTAAAGCTATGTATGGTTCCTGCCTCCACTACATCACTTGCTAGACTATTCCACTTCCTGACTACTCTATGGCTGAAGAGATACTTCCTAACATTCCTTTGACTCATCTAAGTCTTCATCTTCCAATTGTGACCCCTTGTTTCTGTTTCCCATCTCTGGAACATCATGTCTCTGTCCACCTTGTTAATTCCTCTCAGTATTTTATATGACGTTATCATATCACCCCTAACTTTCCTGTCCTCCATTGTCGTCAGGCCGATTTCCCTTAATCTTTCTTCGGATATTCCCCATAGCTCTGGGACTAGTCTTGTTGCAAACCTTAGCACTTTCTCTAATTTATTGACGTGTTTGACCATGTGTGGGTTCCAAACTGGTGCTGCATACTCTAATATGGGCCTGACGTATATGGTGTATAGAGTCTTGAACGATTCCTTGCTGAGGTATCGGAACGATATTCTTTGGTTTGCCAGGCGCCCATATGCTGCATATGCTGCAGCAATTATCTGGTTGATGTGCGCCTAAGAAGTGCTCAGTATTATACTCACCCCAAGACCCTTTTCCTTGAGTAAGGTTTGCAGTCTTCGGCCACCTAGACTATACTCTGTCTTCAGTCTTCTCTGTCCTTCCCGATATTCATGACTTTACATTAGGCGGGGTTAAATTCAAGGAGCCAGTTACTGAACCACGAGTCCAGCCTGTCCAGGTCTCTCTGTAGTCCTGTCTGATCCTCATCTGATTTAATTCTCCTCATTAACTTCACATCATCTGCAAACAGTGACACTTCTGAGTCTATCCCTTCCATCATGTTATTCACAAATACCAAAAACATCACAGGTCCTAGGACTGACACCGTAGTCGTGGATGTTCTGGAACCTCCACGACTACGGTGCTCTTAACACCAACTTCAAGGCCGAGGGACTCATTACCTCATCTTCTGTATATAGTTCTACTGTCTTCAACTTATGTCCTAGAATTTGTATTGATAAAGCCACTGGATGGCGAAACGTCTACATTAAAGATACCCAGATGTTTCATGTGTCTTAATTTCATCTTGTACTTGTAGAAATAAAGAAATTATTATATTATCGCTTGGTAAATTTCCTCCTCCAAGTAACATCAACTCAGCTGAAGGAAAATCTCAGAAGCTTCTCTAGAGACTAAACATGTGTTGGAATGTGTGACGGTAAAGTCTTTGTTGAGGTAATGGTGACTAGAATTATTCTGGATGACAGACATTCAAACTGCCGTTGCTACTAATTCCTCTGGATGACAGACATTCAAACTGCCGTTGCTACTAATTCTTCTGGATAACAGACATTCTAACTGCCGTTGCTACTAATTCTTCTGGATGACAGACATTCAAACTGCCGTTGCTACTAATTCTTCTGGATGACAAACATTCAAACTGTCGTTGCTGTTATTCTCATAGACGATAAACGACAGACATGTGCAACGCTTCTGAATCTTTATTCCGGGAACGTTTCGCCCGTCAGTGGCTTCTTCAGTCCCGTCAGTGGCTTCTTCAGTCCCGTCAGTGGCTTCTTCAGTCCCGTCAGTGGCTTTTTCAGTCCCGTCAGTGGCTTCTTCAGTCCCGTCAGTGGCTTCTTCAGTCCCGTCAGTGGCTTCTTCAGTCCCGTCAGTGGCTTCTTCAGTCCCGTCAGTGGCTTCTTCAGTCCCGTCAGTGGCTTCTTCAGTCCCGTCAGTGGCTTCTTCAGTCCCGTCAGTGGCTTCTTCAGTCCCGTCAGTGGCTTCTTCAGTCCCGTCAGTGGCTTCTTCAGTCCCGTCAGTGGCTTCTTCAGTCCCGTCAGTGGCTTCTTCAGTCCCGTCAGTGGCTTCTTCAGTCCCGCCAGAGGCTTCTTCAGTCCCGTCAGTGGCTTCTTCAGTCCTGCCGGAGGCTTCTTCAGTCCCGTCAGTGGCTTCTTCAGTCCCGTCAGTGGCTTCTTCAGTCCCGTCAGTGGCTTCTTCAGTCCCGTCAGTGGCTTCTTCAGTCCCGTCAGTGGCTTCTTCAGTCCCGTCAGTGGCTTCTTCAGTCCCGCCAGAGGCTTCTTCAGTCCCGTCAGTGGCTTCTTCAGTCCTGCCGGAGGCTTCTTCAGTCCCGTCAGTGGCTTCTTCAGTCCCGTCAGTGGCTTCTTCAGTCCCGTCAGTGGCTTCTTCAGTCCCGTCAGTGGCTTCTTCAGTCCCGTCAGTGGCTTCTTCAGTCCCGTCAGTGGCTTCTTCAGTCCCGTCAGTGGCTTCTTCAGTCCCGTCAGTGGCTTCTTCAGTCCCGTCAGTGGCTTCTTCAGTCCCGTCAGTGGCTTCTTCAGTCCCGTCAGTGGCTTCTTCAGTCCCGTCAGTGGCTTCTTCAGTCCCGTCAGTGGCTTCTTCAGTCCCGTCAGTGGCTTCTTCAGTCCCGTCAGTGGCTTCTTCAGTCCCGTCAGTGGCTTCTTCATTCCCGTCAGTGGCTTCTTCAGTCCCGCCAGAGGCTTCTTCAGTCCCGTCAGTGGCTTCTTCAGTCCTGCCGGAGGCTTCTTCAGTCCTGCCGGAGGCTTCTTCAGTCCCGTCAGTGGCTTCTTCAGTCCCGTCAGTGGCTTCTTCAGTCCCGTCAGTGGCTTCTTCAGTCCCGTCAGTGGCTTCTTCAGTCCCGTCAGTGGCTTCTTCAGTCCCGTCAGTGGCTTCTTCAGTCCCGTCAGTGGCTTCTTCAGTCCCGCCAGAGGCTTCTTCAGTCCCGTCAGTGGCTTCTTCAGTCCTGCCGGAGGCTTCTTCAGTCCCGTCAGTGGCTTCTTCAGTCCCGTCAGTGGCTTCTTCAGTCCCGTCAGTGGCTTCTTCAGTCCCGTCAGTGGCTTCTTCAGTCTCGTCAGTGGCTTCTTCAGTCTCGTCAGTGGCTTCTTCAGTCCCGTCAGTGGCTTCTTCAGTCCCGTCAGTGGCTTCTTCAGTCTCGTCAGTGGCTTCTTCAGTCCCGTCAGTGGCTTCTTCGGTCCCGTCAGTGGCTTCTTCAGTCCCGTCAGTGGCTTCTTCGGTCCCACCAGAGAAAGATAAAAGATGAATGTTTGGAAATATCTTCATCTTAAAAAATATGAATATTCCGTCCGTAGTGGAATTAAACCTGTGAGGTTGATATAGCTAGTAAGTCCGTAGTGGAATTAAACCTGTGAGGTTGATATAGCTAGTAAGTCCGTACTGGAATTAAACCTGTGAGGTTGATATAGCTAGTAAGTCCGTAGTGGAATTAAACCTGTGAGGTTGATATAGCTAGTAAGTCCGTAGTGGAATTAAACCTGTGAGGTTGATATAGCTAGTAAGTCCGTAGTGGAATTAAACCTGTGAGGTTGATATAGCTAGTAAGTCCGTAGTGGAATTAAACCTGTGAGGTTGATATAGCTAGTAAGTCCGTAGTGGAATTAAACCTGTGAGGTTGATATAGCTAGTAAGTCCGTAGTGGAATTAAACCTGTGAGGTTGATATAGCTAGTAAGTCCGTAGTGGAATTAAACCTGTGAGGTTGATATAGCTAGTAAGTCCGTAGTGGAATTAAACCTGTGAGGTTGATATAGCTAGTAAGTCCGTAGTGGAATTAAACCTGTGAGGTTGATATAGCTAGTAAGTCCGTAGTGGAATTAAACCTGTGAGGTTGATATAGCTAGTAAGTCCGTAGTGGAATTAAACCTGTGAGGTTGATATAGCTAGTAAGTCCGTAGTGGAATTAAACCTGTGAGGTTGATATAGCTAGTAAGTCCGTAGTGGAATTAAACCTGTGAGGTTGATATAGCTAGTAAGTCCGTAGTGGAATTAAACCTGTGAGGTTGATATAGCTAGTAAGTCCGTAGTGGAATTAAACCTATGAGGTTGATATAGCTAGTAAGTCCGTAGTGGAATTAAACCTGTGAGGTTGATATAGCTAGTAAGTCCGTAGTGGAATTAAACCTGTGAGGTTGATATAGCTAGTAAGTCCGTAGTGGAATTAAACCTGTGAGGTTGATATAGCTAGTAAGTCCGTAGTGGAATTAAACCTGTGAGGTTGATATAGCTAGTAAGTCCGTAGTGGAATTAAACCTGTGAGGTTGATATAGCTAGTAAGTCCGCAGTGGAATTAAACCTGTGAGGTTGATATAGCTAGTAAGTCCGTAGTGGAATTAAACCTGTGAGGTTGATATAGCTAGTAAGTCCGTAGTGGAATTAAACCTGTGACGTTGATATAGCTAGTAAGTCCGTAGTGGAATTAAACCTGTGAGGTTGATATAGCTAGTAAGTCCGTAGTGGAATTAAACCTGTGAGGTTGATATAGCTAGTAAGTCCGTAGTTGAATTAAACCTGTGAGGTTGATATAGCTAGTAAGTCCGTAGTGGAATTAAACCTGTGAGGTTGATATAGCTAGTAAGTCCGTAGTGGAATTAAACCTGTGAGGTTGATATAGCTAGTAAGTCCGTAGTGGAATTAAACCTGTGAGGTTGATATAGCTAGTAAGTCCGTAGTGGAATTAAACCTGTGAGGTTGATATAGCTAGTAAGTCCGTAGTGGAATTAAACCTGTGAGGTTGATATAGCTAGTAAGTCCGTAGTGGAATTAAACCTGTGAGGTTGATATAGTTAGTAAGTCCGTAGTGGAATTAAACCTGTGAGGTTGATATAGCTAGTAAGTCCGTAGTGGAATTAAACCTGTGAGGTTGATATAGCTAGTAAGTCCGTAGTGGAATGCTAGACGCTGTTCTTTGACACCTATGTAATATCAAACTGTAGTGAAAGGTAACCTTTGGAGGTGTAGTTACAGAAGCCATTATGGGAGGATTGTTGTTATCGACCACATCCAACAATAACAACTTTAGTTATTACGTACAATAATGTACGTACACACTGACAGTTGGCCCCGCCAACGTTGAAACAAAGGAAGCAATCTTCTAAACCTGATCGCGAATCCGGGTTGTGAAGTGGAATCATCTCACTAAACGCGATTCAGCTTACGGTGATGTACGTGGCGCTATTATTCTAACCTTCAGCTTACGGTGATGTACGTGGCGCTATTATTCTAACCTTCAGCTTACGGTGCCTCAGCCAGGCTTCCTGAGTGCTTTCTTCAAATACCTTTTTTTAATATATATTTCATGTTGGGGTTCTTGGTTTTAGAGAATTAAAGTTTGTATTCTTTGAGATGATGAAGAATTTAGGGAGGACGTTCAGTGTGTTTGTTTGTGTGTGTGTATGTATGTACTCACCTAATTGTACTCACCTAATTGTGGTTGCAGGGCTCGAGACTCAGCTCCTGGCCCCGCCTCTTCACTGACCGCTACTGGGTCCCTTCTCTCCCTGCTCCATGAGCTTTATCATACCTCGTCTTAAAGCTATGTATGGTTCCTGCCTCCACTACATCACTTGCTTTGGAACTAACCTTGTCGCAAACCTTTGCACTTTCTCTAATTTCTTGACGTGCTTGACCAGGTACGGGTTCCAAACTGGCGCTGCATACTTTAGTATGGGCCTTACGTACACGGTGTACAGTCATGAACAATTCCTTATTAAGGTATCGGAACGCTATTCTCAGGTTTGCCAGTCGCCCATATGCTGCAGCAGTTATCTGGTTGTTGTGTGCTTCCGGAGACGTGCTCGGTGTTATACTCACCCCAAGATCTTTCTCCTTGAGCGAGGTTTGCAGTCTTTAGCCACCTAGCCTATACTCTGTCTGCGGTCTTCTTTGCCCTTCCCCGATCTTCATGACTTTGCATTTGGCGGGGTTAAATTCGAGAAGCCAGTTGCTGGACCAGGTGTCCAGCATGTCCAGGTCTCTTTGAAGTCCTTCCTGATCCTCATCTGATTTAATTCTCCTCATTAACTTCACATCATCTGCGAACAGAGACGCTTCTGAATCTATCCCGTCCGTCATGTCATTCACATTTACCAAGAATAGCACAGGTCCTAGGACTGACTCCTGTGAGACCCCGCTCGTCACAGGCGCCCACTGTGAGACCTCATCACGTACCATGACCCGTACCATCACGTACCATGATCCATTGCAGTGCCTTTCCTGTTATACACGCCTGATCCTCTAACTTCTGCACTAATCTCTTATGAGGAACTGTGTCGAAGGCCTTCCTGCAGTCCAAGAAAATGCAATCAACCCACCCCTCCCTCTCGTGTCTTACTTCTGTTACTTTGTCATAGAACTCCAGTAGGTTTGTGACACAGGATTTGCCTTCCATGAATCCTTGCTGGTTGCTGTTTATAATCTTGTGCCGTTCCAGGTGCTCCACCATTCTCCTCCTGATGATCTTCTCCATTACTTTGCACACTATACACGTAAGTGGTCTATAGTTTAGTGCCTCGTGTGTATGTGTGTGTGTGTGTACTCACGTATATATGGTTGCAGGGGTCGATTCATAGCTCCTGGCCCTGCCTATTCACTGGTCAATACTAAGTCACTCTATCCCTGCTCCATGAGCTTTATCATACCTCTTCTTAAAGCTGTTCCACTTCCTGACAACACTAAGGCTGAAGAAGCACTTCCTAACATTCCCATGTCTCACCTCCTGGCCCATCCAGTAGTGTCCACTAGTTCCTGTGTTCCATCGTGGTTTTCATTGGTTTCTTGCATTTTGATTTTCACAATATTTTTCCTGTACTTGATGCTGGTACCCTTGCTGTGTGTGACTCTCTCCCCCTTGCTGTGTGTGACTCTCTCCCCCTTGCTGTGTGTGACTCTCTCCCCCTTGCTGTGTGTGACTCTCTCCCCCTTGCTGTGTGTGACTCTCTCCTCCTTGCTGTGTGTGACTCTCTCCTCCTTGCTGTGTGTGACTCTCTCCTCCTTGCTGTGTGTGACTCTCTCCCCCTTGCTGTGTGTGACTCTCTCCTCCTTGCTGTGTGTGACTCTCTCCTCCTTGCTGTGTGTGACCTCTCTCCCCTTGCTGTGTGTGACTCTCTCCCCTTGCTGTGTGTGACTCTCTCCCCTTGCTGTGTGTGACTCTCTCCCCTTGCTGTGTGTGACTCTCTCCCCTTGCTGTGTGTGACTCTCTCCCCTTGCTGTGTGTGACTCTCTCCTCCTTGCTGTGTGTGACTCTCTCCTCCTTGCTGTGTGTGACTCTCGACTCTCTCCTTGCTGTGTGTGACTCTCTCCCCCTTGCTGTGTGTGACTCTCTCCCCTTGCTGTGTGTGACTCTTCCCCCTTGCTGTGTGTGACTCTCTCCTCCTTGCTGTGTGTGACTCTCTCCCCCTTGCTGTGTTTGACTCTCTCCCCTTGCTGTGTGTGACTCTCTCCCCTTGCTGTGTGTGACTCTCTCCTCCTTGCTGTGTGTGACTCTCTCCCCTTGCTGTGTGTGACTCTCTCCCCCTTGCTGTGTGTGACTCTCTCCCCTTGCTGTGTGTGACTCTCTCCTCCTTGCTGTGTGTGACTCTCTCCCTCCTTGCTGTGTGTGACTCTCCCTCCTTGCTGTGTGTGACTCTCGACTCTCTCCCCCTTGCTGTGTGTGACTCTCTCCCCTTGCTGTGTGTGACTCTCTCCCCTTGCTGTGTGTGACTCTCTCCCCCTTGCTGTGTGTGACTCTCTCCTCCTTGCTGTGTGTGACTCTCTCCCCCTTGCTGTGTTTGACTCTCTCCCCCTTGCTGTGTGTGACTCTCTTCTCCTTGCTGTGTGTGACTCTCTCCTCCTTGCTGTGTGTGACTCTCTCCCCCTTGCTGTGTGTGACTCTCTCCCCCTTGCTGTGTGTGACTCTCTCCTCCTTGCTGTGTGTGACTCTCTTCTCCTTGTGTGTGTGTGTGGGTGTACTCATCTATATGTGGTTGCAGGGGTCGATCCACAGCTCTTGGCCCTGCCCATTCGTTTTCCACTACATGGTACACTATCTTCTGGCTTCAAGATCCTTGTCGTACCTTTTCTTAAAGCTACGTATGTATCCTGCCTCTACCACATCACTCTCCAGTTTGTTCGTGACAACTTTAAGGCTGAAGAAATACTTCCTAACATCCCTGTAACTCATCTGAGTTTTTAAGTTCCAGCTTAGCCCTGTTGTTCCTATTTCTAATCAGTGAAACATTTGCCCCTTTTCACCTTGTCAATTTTTCTCAGTATTTTGTACGTCGTTCTCATATCCCCTTAGTTCTCCTGTCCTCCAGTGTCATTAGGTTGAGTTCCATTAACCTCTTCTCATAGGACATACCCCTTATCTCCGGGTCTAGTCTTGTTGCAAACTTCTGCACTTTCTCCAATTTCTTGTTATGCTAGACCAGGTGTGGGTTCCGTACTTGTGCTACGTGTTCCAATATGGCCCTGACGTACACGGTGTACAGAGTCCTGAGTCACTTCTTATTTAGATGTCGAAAAACTATCAATATATTTGCAAGAAGCGCAGGAGTAATTTGGTTGACGTGCGCCTCAGGGGATATGCCCAATTTGATACTCACACCAAGGTCCTTCTCCTTGAGCGAGGTTTGTACCGTTTGCCCCCGAGTCTGTACTCCGTCTCCGGTCTACTTTGTCGTGCTCAAAGCTTCATTATTTGAACTACGTGCGGTTAAATTCCAGGAGCCATTTGTCAGACCAGGTCTTTAACCTGTCCAGATCCCGTTGTAGCCTTTCCGCGTCCTCGTCCGTTTGTATCCTTCTCATTAACTTGACCTCGTCTGCAAACAAGGATGTATCTGACTCTGTCCCTTCTGATATGCCATTCATGTATACAAGAAACAACACCGACCCTGGGACTGATCCTCCTGGAACCCACTCGTTACTGGCACCCATTCCCACACCTCGTCACAGACCGTCACTCGTTACTGGCACCCATTCCCACACCTCGTCACGGACTGTCACTCGTTACTGGCACCCATTCCCACACCTCGTCACGGACCGTCACTCGTTACTAGCACCCATTCCCACACCTTGTCACGGACCGTCACTCGTTACTAGCACCCATTCCCACACCTCGTCACGGACCGTCACTCGTTACTAGCACCCATACCCACACCTCGTCACGGGCCATCACTCGTTACTAGCACCCATCCCCACACCTCGTCACGGACCGTCACTCGTTACTAGCACCCATTCCCACACCTCGTCACGGGCCATCACTCGTTACTAGCACCCATTCCCACACCTTGTCACGGACCGTCACTCGTTACTAGCACCCATTCCGACACCTCGTCACGGACCGTCACTCGTGGTTTCCTTCCTGTCAGGTACTCCTTCATCCACTGCAGTCGATCAAGCAAGCTTTTGACAAGCGCACAAGAGATTGGTAGTGTCAAAAGCCTTCTTACAGTTGAAGAAAATGCAGTCTACCCTTCCCTCTCTCTCCTCTCTTACTTCTGTCATCTTGTCCTGTAACTCGAGTGGGTTTGTGAGACAGGATTTTCTTTCTAGGAGCTCCACCACTCTTCTCCATTACTTTACATATTATATATGTTACTAGCGACACTGGTCTGTATGCTACCTGTCTGTTTTCTTTATTAAAAATTGGGACTACCTCTGCCGTCTTCTACACCTCTGTCAGTTGCTCTGTTTCGACTGACTTGATGATGATTGTTGTTAGTGGTACACACAGTGCCTCTGCTCCCTCGCCAGTACATGCTCATGTGATCTACCGCCTCGTGTTGCTGGAAGCTTGTCTGCCTCCTCAGAGACTACCTTTCTTAATCTCATGCTGAGCTATTCAAAGATTCCTAGGCCATGTTTTGCGAGCTTCCCACCTTCCTTCTTCAGCCTTATTACTTTGTCCCTGTCTGTTTTTTCCTCCTGATATGGCAATATAATTCTGGGTCGGAATTGACTTTCATTACTGTCATTCTCAAAGTCTCTTTGAGCCTCTATCCTTGTCCATGAATACTTGTTTCTGGCTCTTTGGCTCACCTTCCTGTTTTCCTTAGTCATAAGAACATAAGAACATAAGAATGGAGGAACACTGCAGAAGGCCTACTGGCTCTAGCACTTTTGGCTTTGGCCTATCTTCATTTCTGGGTAAACCATTGGCTCTCTTTGGTCTTTCCATTTTTTCTCTTGCACTTTCTGTCCACATATTCCATTATCCATCTCTAATTCACTTTCCCCACTGCCCCTTATACAAGAATTGCCTCTTGTTTCTGTTGTGTATTCTTTTGAAGTTTGGATTCTCACATTTTTTCCCCTGCTGTTTCACCCTTTACTGTTAATTCAACAAGGTATTCGAAGCTCAGGACCTAGTGATCACTAGCGCTGATGGGCCTTTCATACGTAATGTCCAATATATCAGAATCGCTCAGGGAGAATACAAGGTACAACCTTGCTGGTCCACGCTCTCCATGTTCATGCATGAAGTTCTCCATTACCTCCTCCAGCATCTTAACCCTCCACGTTTCTGCTTCCACGTGTGGCTCTAGATGTACCCTGTCAATTTCCTTTTTTTAAAGTCCCCTATGACCTACAGGTTTGCCTTGTGTGGGAAATCACGGGACATAGTTGATTTCCCAGACGGTTAAACCTACCTAAGTGAGGGAAAACGAGGGGAGGACGAGGAGAGACCAACATATGCCTATGATAGGCTGCCACATTTCTTTATGCACTGTTAATTTCTAAGATTATCTAGTGATGAAGCCTCCATAGGATAATGTATTATGCATTACTACTTATATGTATTTAAACTGAGTTAAAATTAGACATAGAGTAATCTAGCTTAGTACCTCTCACAACCTACACAATTGTGAACTGTGGGCACTTGTTCCATCCAGCCATGAGTGCCCTCTGCCTAGGGCAGCGATCGGCTCCTGCCTACCCAACCACTCACGAAAAATCCTGTGCAAGAGTGAAGTCGGTGACCAAGAGCTGCCCAAATGTGCAGATCAATTAACAGCCTAGTTAATTAGGACTACTTATCCTATGACAGGCCTAGGTGCAGTGAAGTACTCTATTCTACGATAAGACATACAATGCAAATTAGACCCCTCTCACTGTTACCTTTGAAACTAATTTATGGCTTCTTTCGTGGACATAAACAGTTGCAGATGGTGACTTATAGAAGCACGTTGGGGATCTGCTGATTCAAAGGTTCTCATACCCCAAGAGTAAGTACCCAGTGACAGTATCATTGAATGCACATTCCTTGTATGTTATTGGGGCAGAGTCTTACCACATCCTGCAGCCCAAGATGCAACATGTCTGCAACTAGCCTATTACACACTGCGACATGTGTAAACTATTGGTAAGAATTCAGGTAGAAAGAAATGGGATGGCAGGTTTCTGGAAAGAATTCCGTAATTGACTTGATTGGATCATTAACCTTTTCGGTCATAATCCACAGACACTATTCTACACACCTGGCCATCTCAGCTAAAGTATCCACCATTGCTCTGTTGTTTTCATCATTCTCTTGTCTTGGCCTCTTGCTGTTTAGTGAAGGGTTGTACAACACTGCTATCGCCACTTTGGGACCTCTGGTCTTAAGTGATCTAACTATGTGGTCAACTGCTTTCCCTCTGTTTATTACTCCCATCTTCTCAAAACACACTGGTTTCTGACGAGCAGTGGTACTCCTCCTCTGCCTCTTCTTCCCTTCTTTCCCCAATCTTACCTCAAAATCTGATAGTCAGTTGGGAATATCGCGCCTTTTATCATACCCATTAGTTTTGTCTCAGTGAGCGCTAAAATGACAGGGGATGCCGCCATGATTCGTTCAAGCAGTTCCTCAATCTTTACTTGATTACTTCCGCGTTGATGTACAATAACTTCAGCTATTTTTTCAAATACTAAGTTCGGATTAGTGGGTTCTTAAAGTCCTTGCCCATGTGTCAGAGGGGTGTGAGGGACTTGTGAGGGTTGTGGGTATACAAGGAGGGTTGCTGTGAGGAAGGTATTTGTACTGGAGGTTTCCAGAATGTGTGTACAGGTAGCAGGGGTCCATTCACAGCTCCTGGTCCCGTTTCTTTGCTGGTCGATACTAGATCTACTCTCTCCCTGCTCCATGAGCTTAATCACACCTCTTCTTAAAGCTATGTATGGATCCTACCTCCACTACATCACTCTCCAAGTTGTTCCACTTCCTGACAACTCTAAAGCTAAAGAAATACTTTCTACATCCCTATGACTCACCAGAATCTTCAACTTCCAATTGAGATTCCTTGTTGCTGTGTCCCATCTCTGAAACATTCTGTCCCTATCAACCTTGTATATTCCTCTTAGTATTTTATATGTCGTTATCATGTCCCCCATATCTCCCCTGTCCTCCAGTGTCGTCAGGTTGATTTCCCTCTCCTCGGAGGACATCCTCCTTAGCTAAGGTACTTGTTGGAAACCTTTGCACTTTCTCTTACTTATTGACGTGCTTGACTAGGTGTGGGTTCCATACTGGTGCTGCATACTCCAATATGGGCCTGACGTACACAGTGTACAGAGTCTTGAACGATTCCCTAATGAGGTATCGGAACGCTATTCTTAGGTTTACCAGGCGCCTTTGTCAAGCAGATATTTTGTTGATGTGCGCCTCAGGAGATGTGTTCGGTATTATACTCACCCCAAGATTTGCAGTCTTTAGCCCCCTAAACTGTACTCCGTCTGCGGTCTTCTTTGCCCTTCTCCAATCTTCATGACTTTGCATTTGGTGGGGTTAAACTCCAAGAGCCAGTTGTTGGACCAGGTGTGCAACCTGTCCAGATCCCTTTGTAGTTCTACCTGAGCCTTATTCACTTGATTTCAAAGCATTAACTTCAGGTCATCAGCAAACAGGGACACCTCTGAATTTATTCTTTGCGTCATGTATGTTAGTTACCATTTTGTCCTAGACACGTGTCGATTAGACACTAGGCCTGGTGTATGTATGTGTGTGTGTGTGTGTGTGTGTAACGAAACACTTCGAAATGTTTCGGCCCCACCGGGAATTGAACCCTGACCCTCCGTGCGTGAAGCAAGAGCGCTAGCCACCATGCCATCGGGGCGGGCGTGTGTGTGTGTGTGTGTGAGTGTGCTCACCTAGTTGCTCACCTAGTTGTGGTTGCACGGGTCGATTCATAGCTCCTGGCCCCGCCTCTTCAATGGCCGCTACTGGGTCACTCTCCCTGCGTCATGAGCTTTATCATACCTCTGCTTAAAGCTATGTATGGAACCTTCCTCCACTACATCGCTTCCCAAGCTATTCCACTTCCCGACCACTCTGTGACTGAAGAAATACTTCCTAACATCTCTGTGATTCATCTGAGTCTTCAACTTCCAACTGTGTCCCCTTGTTGTGTGTCCCATCTCTGGAACATTCTGTCTTTGTCCACCTTGTCAATTCCTCTCAGTATCTTATATGTTGTTATCATGTCCCCCCTATCTCTCCTGTCCTCCAATGTCGTCAGGTCGATTTCTCTTAACCTCTCCTCGTAGGACATACCCTTAGCTCCGGGACTAGTCTTGTTGCAAACCTTTGCACTTTCTCTAGCTTCTTTACGTGCTTGGCTATGTGTGGTTCCAAACTGGTGCTGCATACTCCAGTATGGACCTAACATACACAGTGTACAGGGTCCTGAACGATTCTTTATTAAGATGTCGGAATGCTGTTCTTAGGTTTGCTAGGCGCCCATATGCTGCAGAAGTTATTTGGTTGATGTGCGCCTCAGGAGATGTGCCTGGTGTTATACTCACCCCAAGATCTTTTCCTTGATTGAGGTTTGTAGTCTCTGGCCCCTTAGACTGTACTCCGTCTGGGGTCTTCTTTGCCCTTCCCAAATCTTCATGACTTTGAACTTGGTGGGGTTGAACTCCAGGAGCCAATTGCTGGACCAGGCTTGCAGTCTCTCCAGATCCCTTCGTAGTTCTGCCTGGTCCTCGTCCGATTGAATTCTTCTCATCAACTTCACATCATCTGCAAACAGGAACACTTCGGAGTCTATTCCTTCCGTCATGTCGTTCACAAATACCAGGAACAGCACCGGTCTTAGGACTGACCCCTGTGGAACCCCACTCGTCACCGGCGCCCACTCTGACACCTCACCACGTACCATGACTTGCTGCTGTCTTCCTGACAGGTATTCCCTGATCCATTGTAGTGCCTTCCCTGTTACCTCTGCCTGGTCCTCCAGCTTCTGCACTAATCTCTTGTGTGGAACTGTGTCAAACGCCTTCCTACAATCCAAGAATATGCAATCTACCCACCCCTCTGTCTCTTGTCATATTGCTGTCACCCTGTCGTAGAACTCCAGTAGGTTTGTGACACAGGATTTCCCGTCTCTGAAACCGTGTTGGCTGTCGTTGATAAGCTCGTTTCTTTCTAGGTGTTCCACCACTCTTCTCCTGATAATCTTCTCCATGACCTTGCATACTATACATGTCAGTGACACTGGTCTGTAGTTTAGTGCTACGTTCCTGTCTCCTTTTTTAAAAATTGGAACTACATTTGCTGTCTTCCATACCTCAGGTAGTTGCCCTGTTTCGATAGATGTTTTGAAGATTGTTGTTAGGGGTACACATAGCTCCTCTGCTCCCTCTCTCAGGACCCATGGAGAGATGTTCTCCGGCCCCATCGCCTTTGAGGTATCTAGCTCGCTTAGTAGCCTCTTCACTTCCTCCTCAGTTGTGTGTATTGTGTCCAGCACCTGATGGTGTACCCTACCTCTCCTCCTTTCTGGAGGCCCTTCTATCTCCTCTGTGAACACCTCTTTGAATCTCATGTTGAGCTCCTCACACACTTCGCGGTCATTTCTTGTGACCTCCCCTCCTTCCTTCCTCAGCCTGATCACCTGGTCCTTGACTGTTGTTCTCCTCCTGATGTGGCTGTACAGCAGCTTTGGGTCAGATTTGGCTTTCGCTGCTATGTCATTCTCGTACTGTCTTTGGGCCTCCCTTCTGATCTGTGCATATTCATTTCTGGCTCTACGACTGCTCTCCTTATTCTCCTGGGTCTTTTGCTTTATGTACCTCTTCCATTCCCTTGCACACTTGGTTTTGGCTTCCCTGCACCTTTGGGTGAACCACGGGCTCATCCTGGCTTTTTCGCCTCTCCTGTTACCCTTGGGTATAAACCTCTCCTCAGCTTCCTTGCAAATTGTTGTCATATATTGCATCACCTCGTCTACTGACTTCCCTGCCAGCTCTCTGTCCCACTGAACTCCTTGCAGGAAGTTCTTCATGCCCACGTAGTCACCTTTCTTGTAGTTTGACTTCATTCTTGCAGCCCTTCCTGCTTACCCCTCCACTTGTAACTCTACTATGTATTCGAAGCTTAGAACCATATGATCACTGGCCCCAAGGGGGCTTTCATGTGTGATGTCCTCAATATCTGCACTACTCAGGGTGAATACTAGGTCCAGTCTCGCTGGTTCGTCCTCTCCTCTCTCTCTGGTAGTGTCCTTTACGTGATGGTACATGAGAATTTCCAGTACCACCTCCAGCATCTTAGCCCTCCACGTTTCTTGGCCCCTATGTAGCTTTAAGTTCTCCCAAGTGTGTGTACTCACCTAGTTGTACTTACCTAGTTGTGGTTGCAGGGGTCGAGTCATAGTTCCTGGCCCCGCCTCTTCACTGGCTGCTACTGGGTCACGCTCCCTGCTCCATGAGCTTTATCATACCTCTCCTTAATGCTATGTATGGAACCTGCCTCCACTACATCGCTTCCTAAGCTATTCCACTTCCTGACCACTCTATGACTGAAGAAATACTTCCTAACATCCCTGTGATTCATTTGAGTCTTCAACTTCCAACTATGACCCCTTGTTGCTGTGTCCCATCTCTGGAACATTCTGTATCTGTCAACCTTGTCTATTCCTCCCAGTATCTTATATGTCGTTATCATGTACTCACCTAATTGTGGTTACAGGGGTCGAGACTCAGCTCCTGGCCCCGCCTCTTCGCTGTCTGCTACTGGGTCTCTGCTCTCCCTGCTCCATGAGCTTTATCATACCTTATCTTAAAACTATGTATGGTTCCTGCCTCCACTATATCTTTCTCTAGACTATTCCACTTCCTGACTACTCTGTGGCTGAAGAAATGCTTCCTAACATCCCTTTGACTCATCTGAGTCTTCAGCTTCCAGTTGTGTCCCCTTGTTTCTGTGTTCCCTCTCTGGAACATCCTGTCACTGTCTACCTTGTCAATTCCCCGCAGTATTTTGTATGTCGTTATCATGTCTCCTCGGACCCTTCTTTCCTCCAGTGTTGTTAGTCCTATTTCCCTCAACCTTTCTTCATAGGACAGACCCCTGAGTTGTGGAACTAACCTTGTCGCAAACCTTTGCACTTTCTCTAGTTTCTTTACGTGCTTGACCAGGTGTGGGTTCCAGACTGGTGCTGCATATTCTAGTATGGGCCTGACGTACACGGTATACAGTGTCTTGAACGATTCCTTGTTAAGGTAACGGAACGCTAATGTATGTGTGTGTGTGTGTACTCACCTAATTGTGGTTGCAGGGGTCGAGACTCAGCTTCTGGCCCCGCCTCTTCGCTGTCTGCTACTATGTCTCTGCTCTCCCTGCTCCATGAGCTTTATCATACCTTATCTTATAACTATGTATGGTTCCTGCCTCCACTATATCTTTCTCTAGATTATTCCACTTCCTGACTACTCTGTGGCTGAAGAAATGCTTCCTAACATCCCTTTGACTCATCTGAGTCTTCAGCTTCCAGTTGTGTCCCCTTGTTTCTGTGTTCCCTCTCTGGAACATCCTGTCACTGTCTACCTTGTCAATTCCCCGCAGTATTTTTTATGTCGTTATCATGTGTGTGTGTGTGTGTGTGTGTGTGTGTGTGTGTATGTGTGTGTGTGTGTGTGTGTGTGTGTGTGTGTGTGTGTGTGTTGGTGTGTGTGTGTTGGTGTGTGTCAGTGTGTGTGCAGTATGTTTGTGTTTATATATTTACATAGGGTGACCTCATGGCCTCTCATGGCATCTCCTCTCACAGGATACTTGTGTGGAGCGGCTGCTGGATAATAGCTTATTTATTTTTGAAGAAATAAGATATGAAGTGCCTTCATATATCTGAATAATCTCTATCTCTCTCTGTATGTCTCTCTCTCTCTCTCTCTCTCTCTGCTCTTTTTCTCTCTCTCTCTCTCTCTCTCTCTCTCTCTCTCTCTCTCTCTCTCTCTCCCCCCCCCTCCGGACCCACCTAGGAAAGTCAGTATTAAGTAAATAACATTAACCAGATGTATTTCCATTCTCCAGTTAGGCTCAGCCTATCTGGAAGATGTTCCAGATAGGCTGAGCAGTAACAGCCTGATCAACCAGTCTGTTACCGCTGGCCACACGCAAATCAACGTAGTACGAAGCACAGTCCTGCTGGTCAGGCACAGACTTAAGGTGTCTGTCCAGCTTTCTCCTGAAGACAGATATGCATGCTGGGAGGCAGATGAACAGTATTGGGGCCCTGACACTTACTGTGTTACCTCGTAGTGGTTTCATGACACTCCTGTTGTTCCATCAGGGGATTTTACACTGCCTTTAGAGTATTTTGCTTTCGTAGGGAGTGATGTCCGTGTGCAGATTTGGGACTAATCCATGTAGAATTTTCCAGGTGTAAATTATGATGTATCTTTCTGGCCTTCATTCCAAGGAGTCCAGTAATTTAGGTGTTTATGGTATTTATACGTACAGTGAAAGTTTTCTGTATATTCCCCAGACATACTTTCGCCTCCCCTGAAAGGGGCCGTCAGTATACAGCAATATTGCAGCGAATCATCATGGGCTTGGCATCCCTGGTTTTGAAGGTTCTCATTATCCATTTCATAAGTTTTCTCGCAGATGTGGTAGATACATTGTTGTGATCTTTGAAAGAGAGATTCTCTGACATTATCACTCCCAGGTCCTTCACATTAGTTTTTCACTCATTTGTGTGATTAGAATTTGTTGAATTATCCGATCTCCTTTTTTATTCCCTCACGTTTTCTATAGGGAATTAATTGAAATTTGTCATAGCTCAACTACACATTGTTTTCTGTAGCTCATTTAAAGCGTCGGTTTATATCCGCTTTGAGATTTGCTGTGTCCTCAGTTGATGACATTCATGCAGATTTTAGTACCAACTGCAGAGGAAGACACGGTGCTGTGGCTTACATCTCTGTCTATGTCAGATATGAGGATGAGGAACAAGATGGGAGGGAGTACTGTGCCTTGTGGAACAGCTTTTCACTGTAGCCGCCTCAGACTTTACTCTGTTGACTACTACTTTTAAGTCAAATCCAAATTCAAATATTTATTTCATTGCAAGTTTACATAGGTTTTGTAATTACAATCATAAACTGAAGTTATAGATCCATCTACCAACTTTTCCTGTTATTCCTTTATCACACATTTTGTGCTCTATTACACCATGGTCTCGCTTGTCGAAGGTTTTCGCAAATCTGTGTATGTTACATCTGCATTTTGTTTGTCCGCCAGTGTATCCAAGACCTTGTCATAGTGGTCCAGTAGTTGTGAGAGGCAGGAGCGACCTCCTCTTAACCCCTGCTGCCCTGGGTTGTGCAGTTGTTGGGTATCAAAGTAACTAGCGATCTTTGAAAGATCTTAATGACGTGGGACGTTAGTGTTATAGTTTATTGCCACCTTTAGTTTATTGCCACCGTTAGTTTATTGCCACCTTTGTAGAGTGGGGCTATATCTGTTGTCTTTTCGTGACTGTGGGATGACTCCTGTGTCTATGCTCCCTCTCCATAGAATATTTAAGGGGTTTCTTGCTGGTCTTGAAGAACATGAGGTATCAAGTCTGAGCCTGGGGCAGAGTGCATGGCCATATCATATATTATTTTTTCAAAGTCTATCGAGACTTCAGTATCTCACTTATTTCTTTGCTGTCATTTGTGTAAGTCCCCATCTCGTTTAAGCAAGGGTTCTATACTGGATGTGGTTTTTATCCTAGACATGGCATATAAAAATAAGTATTTGGGATTTATATCAATTTCATTTTGTGATTTAAGTTATTTATCTATTTCCTAGATGTAGTATGATTCCATTAACTTAAGTTCGATATTTTTAATTTCTCAAGCCAGTGCCTCCTTTCGTATTCCAGACAGACTGGCCTCTTGGAGAACCGTGATTCTTCGCCTTTGTCCGTGGAAGGAGCAACTCTCTTTCTAGTTTACATCTTCTCTTCTTTTTCTTTTGAGAATGTGACTTCAGCATCCCTGAAGTTAGTAATGGCAAGTGCCATTACTAACTACCTATCATGAACTAGCGGTATCAACCTGAACCATGTACCAGTGACAACTGCTTAGCATGAAGCTGTTAGAACTCCCGGGAGCAGGTACCAGCAGGACCTGCCTAGCATGACCCAGAGGTACCTACCTAGCATGAACTAGAAGGACCTGCCTAACATGAACCAGAACAAGCTTCCTGAAGCTTGGACCAACAGAACCTGCCTAGCATGAACCAGCATGACCTGCCTAGCATGATCCAGCATGACCTGCCTAGCATGAACCAGCATGACCTGCCTAGCATGAACCAGCATGACCTGCCTAGCATGAACCAGCATGACCTGCCTAGCATGAACCAGCATGACCTGCCTAGCATGAACCAGCATGACCTGCCTAGCATGAACCAGCATGACCTGCCTAGCATGAACCAGCAGGACCTGCCTAGCATGAACCAGCATGACCTGCCTAGCATGAACCAGCATGACCTGCCTAGCATGAACCAGCATGACCTGCCTAGCATGAACCAGCATGACCTGCCTAGCATGAACCAGCATGATCTGCCTAGCGTAGATCAGTATTGCTCCTCCATTTTCTTATTTTATAATTTCCAACACAAATAATCCTTTCTCTCCTTCCTTTTCAACACCCTACCTTCCTCCCTTCCTTCTTCCTTTTCTTATACCCATGTCCGCTCCATTAAAACCACCCTAAACGCCTCTTATAAAACCTTCCAACTCCTCCTTCCTATTGAAACCTGTTCACACCCTCTTCCCACATCCGCCAAAAGTTAAAGAGGCTCTTAGAACCATCCCCCTCTTGTTTACAACCTCTTGAAGAAGAAGACTTGATTATCTCAGGAGGGTTAATACCCTAGGATAACACAAGATTATTAACTCGGATGGTTAATTACCTAGCAGGTGCTAAGATTATCCTCGGAGGGATATTAACCCATGCTAATTACAGAAAGTTAGTCACTTAGTTGTGTTGTGGGTTTTGAGTTTCTTTCCCCGGACGCCACCTACAACAGTCACCTAACACCCAGGAACATATTTACTGGTTGGTGAGTGGGGGCAGCAGGTGGGTGAATGGGGGCAGCAGGTGGGTGAATGGGGGCAGCAGGTGGGTGAATGGGGGCAGCAGGTGTAAGGAAACTCGTCCGTAGGACAAACTAGTCAGGTCCAACTCACACCCACACACACTCAAGTATTTATCTGAACCATTCATCTACATTTATCTAACCTATTTTTAAAACTACACAACGTTTTATCTTCAATGACGGTACACGGGAGTTCGTTCCACTCGTCCACGACTATATTACCAAGCCAGTGCTTAAAATAGATTTAAGAGTGAGATTTCCAGTGCTATTTAATTTTTATTCACTGGATACCCTGGAAAAAAGTATCCAGTGAATAAAAATTAAATAACACTGGAAATTCCACTCTTAACAAACTTAGGATCCAATCACAACTCCCAAACTGAAGATACAATATTGAAATATTTAGTTATTATTTCAGTCTGTACTGGACCATTATCGAATTGCAGATCTATTTCAAGCACTGGTTTGTTGCAGATCTATTTCAAGCAATGGTTTGTTGCAGATCTATTTCAAGCACTGGTTTGTTGCAGATCTATTTCAAGCACTGGTTTGTTGCAGGTCTATTTCAAGCACTGGTTTGTTGCAGATATATTTCAAGCACTGGTTTGTTGCAGATCTATTTCAAGCACTGGTTTGTTGCAGGTCTATTTCAAGCACTGGTTTGTTGCAGGTCTATTTCAAGCACTGGTTTGTTGCAGATCTATTTCAAGCACTGGTTTGTTGCAGATCTATTTCAAGCACTGGTTTGTTGCAGATCTATTTCAAGCACTGGTTTGTTGCAGATCTATTTCAAGCACTGGTTTGTTGCAGATCTATTTCAAGCACTGGTTTGTTGCAGATCTATTTCAAGCACTGGTTTGTTGCAGATATATTTCAAGCACTGGTTTGTTGCAGATCTAGTTCAAGCACTGGTTTGTTGTAGATCTATTTCAAGCACTGGTTTGTTGCAGATCTATTTCAAGCACTGGTTTGTTGCAGATCTATTTCAAGCACTGGTTTGTTGCAGATCTATTTCAAGCACTGGTTTGTTGCAGATCTATTTCAAGCACTGGTTTGTTGCAGATATATTTCAAGCACTGGTTTGTTGCAGATATATTTCAAGCACTGGTTTGTTGCAGATCTATTTCAAGCACTGGTTTGTTGCAGATATATTTCAAGCACTGGTTTGTTGCAGATCTATTTCAAGCACTGGTTTGTTGCAGATCTATTTCAAGCACTGGTTTGTTGCAGATCTATTTCAAGCACTGGTTTGTTGCAGATCTATTTCAAGCACTGGTTTGTTGCAGATATATTTCAAGCACTGGTTTGTTGCAGATCTATTTCAAACACTGGTTTGTTGCAGATCTATTTCAAGCACTGGTTTGTTGCAGATCTATTTCAAGCACTGGTTTGTTGCAGATCTATTTCAAGCACTGGTTTGTTGCAGATCTATTTCAAGCACTGGTTTGTTGCAGATCTATTTCAAGCACTGGTTTGTTGTAGATCTATTTCAAGCACTGGTTTGTTGCAGATGTATTTCAAGCACTGGTTTGTTGCAGATCTATTTCAAGCACTGGTTTGTTGCAGATCTATTTCAAGCACTGGTTTGTTGCAGATCTATTTCAAGCACTGGTTTGTTGCAGATCTATTTCAAGCACTGGTTTGTTGCAAATCTATTTCAAGCACTGGTTTGTTGCAGATCTATTTCAAGCACTGGTTTGTTGCAGATCTATTTCAAGCACTGGTTTGTTGCAGATCTATTTCAAGCACTGGTTTGGTAATAGAGTTGTGGATGAGTGGAACAAACTCCCGAGTACCGTCATAAAAGCTAAAACGTTGTGTAGTTTTAAAAATAGGTTAGATAAATACATGAGTGGGTGTGAGTTGGACCTGACTAGCGTGAAAGCTAGTCAGTTGGCTAACAGTTACACGCATGCGCAACACTTGCATATATTTATTGAGGAAAAGTTTCTCCACACAGTGGCTTCATCAGTCCAATACAAAGAAGAACGGTGAAGATCAGAAGGTGTTTGAGGTATCTAGTCCCTCAGTCTAAAGACGATGTAATTGAACCCTTTATGTACATTTGTGTCCGACACAGCAACATATTGGGGTCTTTATACATGGAATTCTACGATTGACTGACCTATATACGAGTGACTGACTTCCTACTGTGGATTTATCCAAGGTGACACAACCTACGACTGCTTCACGTATATGCTGTATTCTTATCAAGATTGATGGAACGATTACATTGACTCCAGGCTGAAGGACTGATAACCTCAAACTCCTTCCGATCTTCACCATTCTTCTATGTATTGGACTGATAAAGCCACTGGCATGTGTCTAATTTATCAACTTGTCGGTTCTCTGAACCATTTATCGACAATCCTAGTACCTATTTACATATTGGACTTCCCTCTCCATGATGCTACTCGCAACACCACTACCACAATAATAATAATAATAATAATAATAATAATAATAATAATAATAATAATAATAATAATAATAATAATAATAATAACTTTATTTCTACCAGTACATGTACAAGGTATACAGACCATAGCTGACATCAGTGACATACTACTATATAGAAAGCCTCTTGTTATGCTGAGCATTTCCCGAAAATTAGGTCAGTTTTGTCCCAGGATGGGACCCACACCAGTCCACTAACTCCCTGGTACCTATTTTACTGATGGGTGAACATAGACAACCGGTGTAAGGGAAAACGTACAATGTTTCCACCCTCGTCGGGAATCAAACCCAGCTTCTTTTCACTCCCAGCATTCGCAATCATGTGTTTCTTATCATCCCTACCACATTCACGAACATTCACACTTCCCAACATTAAAAAGCTTTCCATTTTGAACTTAGTAATTAATTCAGGAGAAGGTATTACTAGTTATTTTTAACCTCATGAACTGCTGATGGAGGAAGGTTTTTTCCACTTCCCAGGAAGATGAAAGAAGGTAATGTAAGAGCAACACTTACTGAGAACACATGGAAAATAAGATGGGTGTTTATATATGTTATATGAACAAGTAAGTTATTATTATTATCATTAATATTATCATCATCATCATCATCATCATTATTATTATTATTATTATAATTATTATTATTATTATTATTATTATTATTATTATTATTATTATTATGATAACCTCCGCGGGTAATTACCAACACTATAAAGGTTTCCATGCAACACCGTCATGGTGTCAAGCTGTCAAGCGGCGCCAACACCGTCAAGGTGTCAAGCTGTCAAGCGGCGCTAACAGCGTCAAGGTGTCAAGGTGTCAAGCTGTGAAGCGGCGCCAACAGTGTCAAGGTGTCAAGCTGTCAAGCGGCGCTAACAGCGTCAAGGTGTCAAGCTGTCAAGCGGCGCCAACAGCGTCAAGGTGTCAAGCTGTCAAGCGGCGCCAACAGCGTCAAGGTGTCAAGCTGTGAAGCGACACCAACAGCGTCAAGGTGTCAAGCTGTGAAGCGACACCAACAGCGTCAAGGTGTCAAGCTGTCAAGCGGCACCAACAACGTCAAGATGTCAAGCGGCGCCAACAGCGTCAAGGTGTCAAGCTGTGAAGCGGCGCCAACAGCGTCAAGGTGTCAAGCTGTCAAGCGGCGCCAACAGCGTCAAGGTGTCAAGCTGTCAAGCGGCACCAACAGTGTCAAGATGTCAAGCGGCGCCAACAGCGTCAAGGTGTCAAGCTGTGAAGCGGCGCCAACAGCGTCAAGGTGTCAAGCTGTCAAGCGGCACCAACAGTGTCAAGGTGTCATGCTATCAAGCGGCACCAACAGCGTCAAGGTGTCAAGCTGTCAAGCGGCACCAACAGCGTCAAGGTGTCATGCTATCAAGCGGCACCAACAGCGTCAAGGTGTCAAGCTGTCAAGCGGCACCAACAGCGTCAAGGTGTCATGCTGTCAAGCGGCACCAACAGCGTCAAGGTGTCAAGCTGTCAAGCGGCACCAACAGCGTTAAGGTGTTAAGCTGTCAAGCGGCACCAACAGCGTCAAGGTGTCATGCTGTCAAGCGGCACCAACAGCGTCAAGGTGTCAAGCTGTCAAGCGGCACCAACAGCGTCAAGGTGTCATGCTGTCAAGCGGCACCAACAGCGTCAAGGTGTCAAGCTGTCAAGCGGCACCAACAACGATGAATTTCTTTTCTGGTTTTGAGATTTGAGAAATATAATTTAGATTACAAGATAAAACTAAAGTAATTAAGTAATTATTTTTTACTTTTGTTCATAATATGCATGTTGTTTATTCGTCCTAAAAGAAAATTAATTAATTATTTTGGCTAAATTTAAGGTATTCTTAGTTATGCCTCTTGGTGGATCAGGGCCTGATCAACCAGGCTGTTACTGTAGGCCACACGCAACCCAACGTACGGACCACAGCCTGGCTGGTTAGGTACTGATTTTAGGTGCCTGTCCAGTGCCTGCTTGAAGACAGCCAGGGGTCTATTGGTAATCCCTTTTATGTATGCTGCGAGGCAGTTGAACAGTCTTGGGCCCCTGACACTTATTGTGCTGTCTCTTATCGTGCTAGTGGCATCCCTGCTTTTCATTGGGGGATGTTGCATTGTCTAACGAGTCTTTTGCTTTCATAGGGAATGATTTTCGTGTGTAAGTTTTGTGCTAATCCCTCTACGATTTTCAAAGCGTATAAGAACATAAGAATAAAAGTAAGAAGGAACACTGCAGCAGGCCTACTGGCCCATACGAGGCAGGTCCAAGTCTCCAACCTACTTAAGCCAATGCCCCGACCCAGCAGGGTCAGGTTACATTCACTTAAGGAAGGAACACGGCATTTGACCTAGTAGCACAAGCTAGTCAGGACTAACTCACACCCACCCGCACCCACTCATATATTTATCTAGCCGACCACCTTGATTTAACACTCCCCAGGTAGTCAGGTCACTTCCATTTAAGGAATTAGTACGGCATCTGTCCTAGTAACACAAGCTAGTCAGGTCCAACTCACACCCACCCACACCCACTCATGTATTTATCTAACCTATTTTTAAAACTACACATCGTCTTAGCTTCTATGACGGTACTCGGGAGTTTGTTCCACTCATCCACAACTCTATTACCAAACCAGTGCTTTCCTATATCCTTCCTGAATCTGAACTTTTCCAACTTGAAACCATTGCTGCGAGTCCTGTCTTGGCTGGATATTTTCAGCACGCTATTTACATCCCCTTTATTTATTCCTGTTTTCCATTTAGACACCTCAATCATATCTCCCCTAATTCTATGCCTTTCTAGAGAGTGCAGATCCAGGGCCCTCAGTCTATCCTCATAGGGAAGATTTCTGATACATGGGATCAACTTTGTCATCCTCCTCTGTACGTTTTCCAGTGCATTTATATCCATTCTGTAATACGGTGACCAGAACTGTGCAGCATAATCTAAATGAGGCCTAACCAAAGATATATAGAGTTGAAGAACAACCTGAGGACTTCTATTATTTATACTTCTTGATATGAAGCCAAGGATTATGTTAGCTTTATTGCGAACACTTATGCACTGTGGTTCTTGGTTTCAGATTACTACTAACCAGAACTCCTAAATCCTTCTCGCAATCACAAGTATTAAGATCTACATTATTCAGTTTATATGTGGCATGGTTATTGTCCTGCCCAACATTTAGAACTTTGCATTTGTCTACATTAAACTGTATCTGCCACTTCTCCGACCACTACATCAGTCTATTCAAATCATCCTGGAGTGCTCTAATGTCCTCATTAATAATGTTTCTCCCGCCTGCATTCTAGGGAGTACAGGTTTAGAAACTTCAAGCATTCCCAGTAATTGAGATGTTTTATCGCAGTTATGCGTGCCGTGAAGGTTCTCTGTACATTTTCTAGGTCAGCAATTTCACCTGCCTTGAAAGGTGCTGTTAGTGTGCAGCAATATTCCAGCCTAGATAGAACAAACGACCTGAAGCGTGTCATCATGGGCTTGGCATCCCTGGTTTTGTAGGTTATCATTATCCATCCTGTTATTTTTCTAGCAGATGCGATTGCTACAGTGTTATGGTCTTTGAAGGTGAGATCCTCTGACATGATCACTCCCAGGTCTTTTACATTAGTTTTTTGCTCTATTGTGTGGTTGGAATTTGTTTTATTCTATGATATAGTTTAAATTTCCTCACGTTTTCATATGAGAGTAATTAAAATTTCTCATCATTGAACTTCATATTGTTTTCTGCGGCCCATTTAAAAATTTGGCAGATGTCCACCTGGAGTCTTGCAGTGTCTTCAATGGAGGACACTGTCATGAAAATTCGGGTGCCATCTGCAAAGGAAGACTCGATGCTGTGGATTACATCTCTGTCTATGTCAGATATGAGTATGAGGAACAGGATGGGAGCGAGTACTGTGCCTTGTGGAACAGAGCTTTTCACCGTAGCCGCCTCAGACTTTACTCTGTTGACTACTACTCTTTGTGTTCTATTTGTTAGGAAATTATAGATCCATCTACCAACTTTTCCTGTTATTCCTTTATCACTCATTTTGTGTGCTATTACACCATGGTCACACTTGTCAAAGGCTTTTGCAAAGTCTGTGTATACTACATCTGTGTTTTGTTTGTCTTCTATAGCATCCAGGACCTTGTCGTAGTGGTCCAGTAGTTGGGACAGACAGGAGCGACCTGCTCTAAACCCATGCTGCCCTGGGTTGTGTAACTGATGGGTATCTAGATGAGTGGCGATCTTGCTTCTTAGAACCCTTTCAAAGATTTTTATGATATGGGACGTTAGTGCTATCGGTCTGTAGTTCTTTGCTATTTCTTTACTGCCCCCTTTGTGGAGTGGGGCTATGTCTGTTGTTTGTAGCAGCTGTGGGACGACCCCAGTGGCCATGCGCCCTCTCCATAGGATGTTAAAAGCACATGATAGGCTCTTCTTGCAGTTCTTGATGAACACGGAGTTCCATGAGTCTGGGCCTGGGGCAGAGTGCATGGGCATGTCATTTATCGGCTTTTCGAAGTCATTTGGCGTCAGGATAATGCCAGATAGGTTTGAGTCTACCAAATTCTGTAACACTCTCATAAAAAATTAATTTAAGTCTTTGTTGCATGCAAAGAGTACGTCAACCTTATTCGGAGCATGTTAAACACACCCACATAGGTTGCCTCACCAACCAATGAACCATCTTTTTAAGGGTTTGGTGATTTGGGGCCCCATCACCAAATCAACAACTTGGTTCAACCAATCATAGTTCAGGTCTGCCAATGGGAAAGGTGACGTGGATTCCACTCACATGTTTGTCATTTTCATTCCCTCCCTGAGCTGGTTGTTGTAAGGTCGTCTGTCTATTGGCTGTTGTTTTGCATTGACTACTGTGGCATGCACTAATACTACTATCTCTGTATTTTGTGTACATATTTGTATAAAGCCTTATAATATACTTGGTGAAGGAAAATACAAAACTCATATATATATATATATATAATTGCTTGGTGAAGGAAATACAATTCAAAGCATTTGCTACTGTGTTTCTTTGCTTCAAGCTCCCTTTTACACTTAGGATAACAGGCCTTAGATCCTGTAGGTCACTATTAAGATATCTACAAAGTAATGGGAGAGACAAAACTCCTGAGCAAAACCAGCAGTTTCGTGAAGTCTCAGGTGTGGGGTTATCTAGAGGCGAATCTGCTTCATTGGTGCTTGAGTTAGCCAGACTCAGTCTTGAACAAACTAAAGAACAGCGTGCATTTGCTAAGGAGGAGTTTGATAGAGAGGAGAGGAGGCAATTCCATCAGACTGTAGATGACTTCAATTTGCAAAGGGCAGTACAGTTTGTTCCTCGTTTTGTTGAAGCAGAGCCTGAACAGTTTTTCGAAGCATTTGAAAACCAGGCTCGAGCTTTAGGGTGGCCTGAGGTTCATTGGGCGTCACTGGTGCATACTGCGTTGTTAGGTAAGGCACAAGAGTTTACGTCCATTCTCAGTAATGAAGACTTTGGTAACTATCGCATTGTGAAAACCACTGTTCTTAAGACTTATCAATGTATTCCTGCCAAGTATAGGAAAGAATTCAAACTAGGCAGAAGGTAGCTGGGTCAGTCTTACGTTTATTTTGTAAGGCAACAGACCAGGGCTTTTACAAAGTGGTACAAGGTAAGTGGTGTCATTGATTTTGATAATCTGGTGCAGCTTATCTTGGTGGACAACCTGCTGGAGTCTGTTAGTCTAGAGGTTCGAGTCTTTCTTCAAGATCGTTCATTGGCTACTGCACTGGAAGCAGCCAGGTTGGCTGAAACTAACCGCTCCTTGTCCGAGCGGTCTTATCTCTTTCCTCAACAGCCAGGTATGAGCAGAGATCGTCAAAGAAAAGTTCCTGAGTGGAGAACGAAATGTAAAGATGACAAAATCACCTGGTGAGCAGCGTTACTCCTCTCATGGTCAACCTGGTGAGCGACCTCAAACTACTCAACATGGTGATTCGAGACGGCAGTGTCCAGAGTGGTGTAAGCCACAAAATCAGTGAAGAGCCAAAGTTAAAGCTGAGGTGGTATGCTACTTGTGTGGTAAACCCGGCGACATCAGGCCCAATTGCCCAAATATCCCCCAACCATTAGGGAAAATTTATAATGTCCCTAATAATAATAATATGACTCAGAAAGAAGTAAAGAAGGGGATGGCCCCCTACTATAGCACTTGTCAGATATCCCTTCAGGAACATTCAGAGAAAATGGAAGTTAGAACCTTTAGGGATACTGGAGCATATTGCTCACTTATATGAGAGGGAGTACTTCCCCTTTCTGAACAAACCTCTTTGCAGTCCTCAGTTCTGTTAGAAGCTTTTGGAGGAGCAGTATTTTCTGTCCCTTTACATAAAATATATGTGCAGAGTAAATACTACACTGGGTATTTGACTGTAGGTGTATCTGATAGATTCCCCATGAAAGATGCAATGCTATTACTGGGTAATAACATTGAGTCTATTAAATATATAGAACCAATAATGATTAATTCTTCCCCGATGTTGGCCATAACTCGGGCAAAATCCAAAGTGATGTCTGATGAGAATCTTACCTCGTCCTTGGACGACTCTGATCTTGGACTAGCCAATTTGTTTTACGAGGAAAACTAGCCAGAGCCTCATAAATTTAGTGAACAGCCCCAGATCAAGCCTTCCTATTCCAGGGTTGCAGGATTGCCAGATGTCTCTGTTTCCATGCCTGAGGGACTGTCCTTTCGGGAGGAACAACGAAAAGACTCCTCACTAAAATATGCTTTTGAGGCAGCCGTGGGTAAATCCACTTCAGGTCACCCGGTCAAATATCAACTTAAAAACGATTACTTAGTCTGCACTGAAACTGGTAAGGAGGTGGAGGGAAGACAGCAGACAGATAGATTAGTAGTTCCCCAAAAAAATAGATCTCAGATATTAAATATAGCCCATAACTCTTCTTTAGGAGGCCATTTGGGAATTACCAAAACCAAGTATAGAATAGTAAAAGAATTATTTTGGCCAATGTTAAGGCAAGATGTAAAGAATCATATTCGCTGTTGTCCAGAATGGCAGCAGGTAGGAAAACCTGGACACCCTATTAAACCTGCACCTCTCCATCCCATTCCTGCTAATGGAGACCCTTTATCAGAATTAATAATAGATTGTGTAGGTCCACTACCTAAGGCTAAGTCTGGAAATCAAATATATTCACAATCATGGGTAGAGTGCCGCCATGGCACGTTACAATAATGGGACTGCCTTTCCCCTCAACCATCCCACTCATTAGATAAAGCTAAACTTTTCTCGAGACATAAAGTTCGGCTTTAAACTTAAGAGTGAGACAGCAGACGGTAGGGCTAACGTAGGTCCAAGATACCTGCGGTCGGTAGCAGAATATCCCCTCACTAAAAAAAAAAAACCACTTAGGGAAAAAAAAAGAGCTGGCTCTACCCAAAGACCCTAGCACATCCTAACTTATTACATTCTAGATAACACATCAGCCAGTGTATTGTCTTTGCCAGAGATGTGGATAATCTTTACATTGTAGGGTTGCAGCCTGATGCTCCAACGCATGAGTCTTGTGTTATGATTCTTCATGGATTGGAGGTACACCAGAGGGTTGTGGTCACTGTAGATGGTGACCACCTGAGATGTCTGTCCCAGGTAAATATCGAAGTGATCTAATGCCAATATCAGAGCCAGGGCCTCCTTCTTTATACTGGAGTAGGCCCTCTGGGGTGGTGTCTTCACCAGTTATTTCAGGTATTTTATCTTAACTATTTCTTGGGGAATCCCCTTGTTTACTATCTACCGTGGTATTGCTAGTTTGTAACATTGGTTTTGGCATGTCCTTGTCTACACTTGTTTCCCCACTACAGCTCCTGTCCCCCTCTGGGCCACCAACTTTCATTTCTCTATTCATACAGTTACTGTCTACCAGGACACCATCTGCACCAGAGTCAAAGATTGTCTTCAAATTTAGTCTTGTATGTATTTTTCTTTACTAAATCTAAGACACTGTTACTTCTCTTCTAAATCTTAAAATAATGTTTTTCAATTTATTGTTTAATTTTAAGATCTTATTTCATATTTTGACTATGTATAAGAGATTAAATCGAGCTTAGAGAGAGAGAGAGAGAGAGAGAGAGAGAGAGAGAGAGAGAGAGAGAGAGAGCAATGATAGGGTATTGAAGAAGTTGAGGAAGAAGGTGGGGGAGGGAAAATACTGGTCTCACCACTCAGGAGATAAGCTGGTCGACTGAACCAGAGGAAACAACTACTGAGGATCCCTGGAATGCTTGAAAGGGATTGAAGGAATCTGGAGGATTTCATCAATGCTGGGGAGACTCGACGAATGCTGGACGGGTCTTCATGATCTCGGAGTTTCAGATTTGTTTCTTAGGATTCCTGGAATGCTAGAAGGGGATTAAAGCGCTATTTACAGGGTTCCAAGATTTATAATTAGGGCTTCTGGAGTGCTGGAAAGGAACTGAAGAATACTGGAAGAATTCCACGAAAGCTGGAAAGATTCAAAACACTCCTGGAACAGTAACGCTCGACAGGTAATTAAGAACGCCCTTACAGCGTTCCAGACTTGTTGTTAAGGAATTTGTGAATACTAAACTGGGCTGTAAAAATGTTGGAAAGACATTAGGTTATCTGCACTAGTGTTTATCAACATTTTATAAGGGTTCTTGGAATGATGTTAAGATTCCTGGAATGCTGAAAACGGCTGCAGGACTGCTGTAAAGGTTACATGAGCGATGATTCTTCACGATCTCTTTATGGAGTTCCAGCTTTGATGATTTTACTTTCTGGAAAGCCTGAATGGAGAAGCAAGAACGTTAGGATTCGGTGAAATATGAAAGAATTACAGCCGACATCCAGAAACACTGAAAAGATTCCAGAAATGATGGAATCTTTCCAGGATTGTTGGAATGATTTCAAGGATGCTGGAAATATTTCAATAAAGTTCGGAAATAAATGGTCAAGTCTCATTACACCTACTGTCCGTATTTCCCCATACAACAGACTACCCTCCTCATCAGACCATACAACAGACTACCCTCCTCATCAGACCATACAACAGACTACCCTCCTCATCAGACCATACAACAGACTACCCTCCTCATCAGACCATACAACAGACTACCCTCCTCATCAGACCATACAACAGACTACCCTCCTCATCAGACCATACAACAGACTACCCTCTTCATCAGACCATACAACAGACTACCCTCTTCATCAGACCATACAACAGACTACCCTCCTCATCAGACCATACAACAGACTACCCTCTTCATCAGTCCATACAACAGACTACCCTCTTCATCAGTCCATACAACAGACTACACTCTTTATCAGACCATACAACAGACTACCCTCTTTATCAGACCATATAACAGACTACCCTCTATATCAGGCCATAAAACAGACTACCCTCCTCATCAGGCCGTAAACACTTAACTGGGTGATAGTGGACGATGAAGGGTGGCATCCTGGGCACGATGAGTCGTATTGAAGTCTTCTTACATCTCCTGCCATTGTTAAACTAAGTGGTAGCTGACTGTAACTAAGTGGTAGCTGACTGTAACTAGGTGGTAGCTGACTGTAACTAAGTGGTAGCTGACTGTAACTAAGTGGTAGCTGACTGTACAAATCAATTCTCATTGCACCTGCTGATGTTCTTACAAAGAAGTAAATAGGTACCCGGGTGTTAGTTCATAGTTTTATCTCTCTTTTGACACACAGACATGTGTCACTTGTGAGTCAGTTCTAAGGAGGAAGTACTTGACTCGTGGCAGTTGATGACCTCCACTGAGGGTATGGATGTGTCAATGATATTTTGGCTCAAGACACAGCCTAAGGGTCTTCCTTCCTCTGTCATACTGGTGTTAGTAGAGTTATGTTATTTGCTGTATTATAACTGTATCCAGTTACTGAAAGTCTCCATGATATACGTAGACAGTTATGAGTGTACAAATATCTTCTGATTATTCTACTGAACAGGTTGAGAGCTGTGCTCCGGGCGTCAGAGGTTGAGAGCTGTGCTCCTGGCCAGTCAGGCTGAGAGCTGTGCTCCTGGCCAGTCAGGCTGGGAGCTGCGCTCCTGGCCAGTCAGGCTGGCAGCTGTGCTCCTGGCCAGTCAGGCTGGGAGCTGTGCTCCTGGCTAGTCAACTGGGAGCTGTGCTCCTGGCCAGTCAAGCTGGGAGCTGTGCTCCTGGCCGGTCAGGCTGGAATCTGTGCTCCTGGCCAGTCAGGCTGGGAGCTGTGCTCCTGGCCAGTCAGGCTGGAAGCTGTGCTCCTGGCCGGTCAGGCTTGAAGCTGTGCTCCTGGCATAGTCAGGCTTGGAGCTGTGCTCCTGGCCAGTCAGGCTTGGAGCTGTGTTCTAGGCTGGTCAGGCTGGGAGCTGTGCTCTTGGCCAGTCAGGCTGGGAGCTGTGCTCCTGGCCAGTCAGGTTGGGAGTTGTGCTCCTGGCCGGTCAGGCTGGGAGCTGTGCTCTTGGCCAGTCATGCTGGGAGCTGTGCTCTTGGCCAGTCAGGCTGGGAGCTGTGCTCTTGGCCAGTCAGGCTGGGAGCTGTGCTCTTGGCCAGTCAGGCTGGGAGCTGTGCTCCTGGCCAGTCAGGCTTGGACTAATAACAACAATGAGTCACGTGTATGCATATCGTAATATTAAAATTAATATTATACTTCCACTTTATGATTTTATAAACAGTAGAATGTCTAGGAAGATTAAATGATTACCTGGATTTTACCTGGAGAGGGTTTCGGGGTCAACGCCCCTGCGGCTCGGTCTCAGACCAGGAGTCGTGGCGGATCAGGGTCTGATCAACCAGGCTGTTACTGCTTGCCGCACGCAAACTGACGTACTAACCACAGCCCGGTTGGTTAGGTACTGACTTTAGGTGCCTGTCCAATGCCTTCTTGAAGACAGCCAGGGGTCTATTGGTAATCCCTCTTATGTATGCTGGGAGGCATGTGAACATTCTTGGGCCCCTGACACTTACACTTCACACTTTGTTTACTATAGCTTTAATTATACAGTAATATAGTTACACATAGTCCAGCCATAAAGATACTATGAATAGCATCGTATGTATAATAGCCACTACGTTGAGAAATATTAGGTAAAACATATGCAGGAGACATATTATATTTAATAATAATAACACTCTCCATACAATATAGAACTGGAGAAACCATACCACGGATGGGGTTAGAACCCGCATTTTAAATGTACGTTGAGAAATAATTTCCCAAAACCAGTAAGAATATAATTGTTTACTATTCTGCACATCAAACCCAGTATCTTGATGCTTGAAATTACAAGGTTAGGTTAGGTAAGGTTCGTCAGGAAACTGGACAAGTGTTTCCTGACGAGGGTCTTAGTCAGATGATGACCCACCGTTGGAGGTTTTGGTCATCTGACCGAGGCCTTCCGCTGGCTTACCCTTTTAAAAATTATGGTCATAGTTATAACCATTTCTTTAGTCATTGACACTGAAATCACAAGCAAAGTATTGAGAGTTTAAATTTTTTTACCAGTTTCTCCCACACATTCTTCATTAAGAATCAGGCTTTACATGTCTGATGATCAGAGTGAAGTGAGAGTCACTTCTTGCCTGTGTATGTCATGTCGACTGTGTTACTCTGATCAATAACGTTCATTACACTTTCCATAGTACTCTTCCTGATGTGTTAAATACATGTAAGCCATACACTGCGAGTCAAACCTGATATTTACAGGGTTCACATAGGTTCCATGGTAGGTGAGTCATCTACTCACCTACAATGGGAGTGTCATTGACCTACCATGGGAGTGTCATTGACCTACCATGGGAGTGTCATTGACCTACCATGGGAGTGTCATTGACCTACCATGGGAGTGTCATTGACCTACCATGGGAGTGTCATTGACCTACCATGGGAGTGTGTTACGCAGAAATTGGGGTTTCCCTGAGGCCTAATGCCTTGTCTAAGGGCAAAGGGTAAAAGTTACACAAAACCCCTGTAAAACTAGGCCTTCCAGGTCTATCCCCATAAACAAAGCTACGGTGACTCACGAAATCGTAATGACACGATTGCAAACAAACCACATACCACGGGTGGGGTTCGAACCCGCGGTCAGAGAGTCTCAGAACTCTAGACCGTCGCGTAAGCCCTAGGCCAGCTAGCTTCAATAGATTCATCCAACTAGGTATATTTCTACACCATAGGAAGGTTAGCATAGGCACCACTGTGTCCACAAATCAAGTTTTTACAGACGAATCTCCGCAAACATGGCCGATGCGAACTTAGCTCAAGTCCCTTTAAAGCCGTCAACATGACTCACGAAATCGTAATGACTCTCTGACCGCGGGTTCGAACCCCCCCCGTGGTATGTGGTTTGTTTGCAATCGTGTCATGATTTCGTGATCTGTTGACGGTTTTGAAGGGGACGAGCTGAGTTCGTCAGGGCCGCTAGCTGGAATTCGTCTGAAAAACTTGCATTTGTGGAACAGTGGTGTGCTAACCTTCCTATGGTGTGAAATATACCTAGTTGGATGAATCTTATGAAGCTAGCTGGCCCAGTTACGCGCAGTCAAGTTCTGAGACTTCTGACCGCGTTCAACCCACCCGGGTAGTGGTTTCAAAGCTACGGTGTTACCCGTGTGGTTTTTGTGCTCCACTGGGTTAGGGTATCAGAAGGTTCCACCAAAAAATTCCTAGGTAAGAAAATATACATTTATTTACTTATATTAAACTATATACAGTCCAAACACGCCTCTTCACAAATCAATTAGCCAAACCCCCCCAAAAACAGTACAGGACGGAGAAGGCGGCCGGGTGGTCGCAAAAAAAAAACAATAAATTGCGGCAACCAGCCCCCACTCCCGTCCCCCCGAACACATCTCCCTATTTCTTCAGTTCCACTCGTCCCTTAGGGCCCCGACCATGTCCGAGCCCAGGGTGTGTACTGGTAAAACCTAAAAGAGCCTATGCTTGAGTTAGCTACACAAAGGGAATACAACATCACAAACTTAGCTGAACACAGGCTCCGTCTCCGCCAGCCCTATCCATGCCGCGCACATGTGTAACCCACGCGACGCCTACACCCTCACCACAAAACTTTCAAATAAATCTCTAGCTGGATTTCTCTATTTCACCACTAAACTTACTTTACAGTATTCCCCAAAGGACAGCATATTTCTAAAATTATAATTTACATTTATCTAAAGGTTATACATTATTATTACTGTTTTCCTAATTACCTGAAATTTATGGCACACTTCTCCAAAACTATATAACGTATATTTAAATGTCATGCAGAAACCTGCATAACAGAGTGTCATTGACCTACCATGGGAGTGTCATTGACCTACCAGGAGGGCATTGACCTACCATGGGGGGTTCTGACCTACCATGGGAGGTTTATTGACCTCCATGGGAGTGTCATTTACCTACCATGGGAGTGTATTGACCTACCATGGGGGTGTCATTGAC